>CM034542.1:59588240-59746311 GCA_020002185.1 Paraescarpia echinospica
CTCTATCTTTCACTGCTGTCTCCACCAACTGTCTCCATTCCCCTCTATCTTTCACTGCTGTCTCCACCAACTGTCTCCACTCCCCTCTATCTTGCACTGCTGTCTCCACCAACTGTCTCCACTCCCCTCTATCTTTCATTGCTGTCTCCACCAACTGTCTCCACTCCCCTCTATCTTGCACTGCTGTCTCCACCAACTGTCTCCACTCCCCTCTATCTTTCACTGCTGTCTCCACCAACTGTCTCCACTCCCCTCTATCTTTCACTGCTGTCTCCACCAACTGTCTCCACTCCCCTCTATCTTTCACTGCTGTCTCCACCAACTGTCTCCACTCCCCCCTATCTTTCACTGCTGTCTCCACCAACTGTCTCCACTCTCCTCTATCTTGCACTGCTGTCTCCACCAACTGTCTCCACTCTCCTCTACCTTGCACTGCTGTCTCTACCAACTGTCTCCACTCCCCTCTATCTTCCACTGCTGTCTCCACCAACTGTCTCCACTCTCTTCTACCTTGCACTGCTGTCTCCATGAACTGTCTCCACTCCCCTTTATGTTTCACTGCTGTCTCCACGAACTGTCTCCACTCTCCTCTACCTTGCACTGCTGTCTCTACCAACTGTCTCCACTTTACTCTATCTTGCACTGCTGTCTCCAACCAACTGTCTCCATTCCCCTCTATCTTTTGCTTTCATTCTCCACTCATCTCCAAATCTTTCCAAATCTGTCTTGTATTTAATATTGCTGTTTATAATGCTATAAAATAAAGTGAAACAATGTATAGAACTGCATTTGAAATGTAAATCTGTGTGTAAAATGTGTTATAATCACAACAGAATTAAGAAATTCACTGTAAGTCAGACTTTTTATTACATGTTTTACGGGCAGAATTGTCCAGAAAGCAGTGACGGGAATTGGAATAAAAATTAAATTAAAATGTCAGGTAAAAAGATATCCTACTTCAAAATAATAAAGATCTTTTTTTTTAACAGTTAATCACTGCTAAGTCACTATTTTAGCATTAACTTAGAAGGCCCATCAAATGTGAAATGACAATAAAAATATGAATTGATGAAACATGCCAAAAGTAGTCCACCTTTATGTCCTTACAACGATCATGTTTGATCATGGTACGCCATTTTGTTTGGTATCAAAAGAACTGCCGTCTTCTTGGCTAACTGTCAGTTATGTCAGTAGTCACCCATTTGACTGAAAGTTGAATTTTCCCACATTGAAACCAATTCCCAAATTCTGACGATCTCCTTTTTAGCTTTAAACTTATGCAAATGAGACACAAAACTATTCGTAGTTCTCAAAACAAGGCACGGAACAAGTTCATTGGTCATAGAGCTTCCTTGTCGTATTTTTCTTTAAATGGGGCAAATCAATCCCATCATGCTATGCGTTGTTCAATTTCCTGTTTACAGTATTCAAGTTCTTGCTATGGAGAATAGTCTGATGGTCGATAAACGAATGATATATTTGGCGAAAAAGCAGGGGGGGGGTGCAATGCACAAATACTTTGATAGCCCAACGTTGTCGAACTCCGCTGCCAAAAGATGGCAGCGGCATTCGACGACGTTGAACTATCGGATGCACTGGGCACTCCCATGGACCGAATTGCAGCTGGTCACAGCGTACGGCTTATAGGTTATTATTTCGCGCTGGGTGACAGTATTTAATGTAATAGTTGTTAATATCATATTCAAAGAAAACCATGTGCGCGCGGTAGCAACCATTCTTAAAAGCCACATGACCAAGAGTGTCCGATTCAAACCCCATACAGTTACTAGCAAGATATTTGATTTCATTTAACATGTTCAGTTAATAAATAATGATATCAGTGGCAATATAAAAATGAACATTGTGAATTTTATTTTTATTCTAGATAGGAAAGATAAGATAGGAAATTAATGTTAGCAGGCCCGTAAAACATGTAATATAAAACGTCTGGCCTAAAGAAACATTTCATGAACACCTTAGTAGCCTTAACACAGTCAAGAAAAGTAAGAAACACAACATTTTCTGACAACGTGGTTATGAATATTCCACCACTTTGATATGTTAGTTTCCTGTTTGCAGCTACGAGGTGTACGTGTTTTCATCGAAGACGGGTCGAACTGTCAACGTGATCCACTGCAACAAAGAAGTGCGGCCCTATGTGACCTTTGACCCACGCTACAAGTATTCGCGTGTTGTCATAGTAAACTACAGTGACGCTGTGACTGTGAAAGACAATCTCGTGTTGTACTGTCTTGACACGGACCGAGTCGTCACGGTCAGTCACATCATGCTGAGTGCCATCTATGGCGGAGGATACTTCTGTGTCAACTATAGCCGTGACGGTCGATTCCTCATTCTACAGAAGATCAGCGACAATATGAATGGCGTCCACTGCTACTCCGACTTGTATGTATTCTGTGCGAACTCTCTCAAGCTACTCAAGCACTACTATGCAAGTCTGCAGCCATACAGCACACTCTGTGATAGGAACTACGCTCCGGTCTTCTCCAGCTGTGGCAGTCGCATGTGTATCATTGGAGAGGAGACACTCGGCCTGCAGCGCCACCTATACGTGTCTGTCTACCAGCTGCCTCGGCCAATCAGCTTGCAAGAGCAGTGTCGCATCAGCATCCTGCAGAGCATGACATCGCCAGACGATGTCACAAGACTACATTTTCCACAGAAGATGAAAGACTTCATTGGGTTTTCTCCAGAGTTGTGAGTACAGTGCCAGTGTGGTGCACACCTGTGACTATGGTAGCAACAACTTGTAACATCCCCAAATCAACCCTTATGACTATCTACAGCCTCCAGTTTGCTGCTCATGCTCAAAGAGTGCTGGTTGTGTAAACTGAGAAATATTGATTGGGTCTTGTCATAGTTAGACACATATGATTGTGCGTGAGAGTTGCAATTTGGGCATCTAGACTGTGGAATGGGTGATTTGTAGCAAATACAGTGTGTATCCTGTAACACAAAAAACCTTGTTAAAAATGCACTAAACCGTAAAGAAATTCTTGAAGACTTAATGAAATGTTAGAGTTACCAATTGTGTACATAAATATCAGCCAGTGTACACAGAACTATTGTTGTCAAACAGACATGTTAAGTCTGGTGGAGGGGCACTTACAAATATCAAGTCGTGAAACACTGGTGATTTGCAAGGGTTTCTGTCACATTTTTATGGCAGTTTTATGAACCGCACAACGTAATGTGATATGTGTTGTATAATGCGTTCAACCGCAGTACTATCACCATTAGATATTCCTTGCTGTATGTTTTAGAAATTAAGGTTGAAACCCAGCTTTGAATGTCTGATTGTTTGAGTTAGGTATATATATTTCTCGTTTTCAAAACAAAGTTAATAAGGTAACTTATTTTGAACCTAAATTCTTGCAAACCTACCTCATAGCAGCGTCAGGACAGTAGTACTGGTCAATCTCAAGATCAATTTATAAGCAGTATTAAAGTTATCAAGAGCTGAATGGATGTACCACGGAGCTATGGTGGATAAACATAGTTACTCTTAGAGGTTAATAAGAACATAACTTAAAATAGGTGCTTACCCTCTCGTGCATGCATGGTGCTAGTCAACTACAACAGGCAAGTATACACACACACACACACACATATATATATTATATATATGTATCTTACCTTTGATAAGTTTGCAGTGAGAGGCACAACTTGCAAGACCCTAGCTACAGCCTTTGACGGTGCTTAATAGTCAGTTCCAGTTATTGATGATGGACGTTAATCACGTAATTTGTACAATAGTTGAAAGTTGACAGAGAACTGTGGCATACCAGTTGGAGCACTTTATTACTCATAGAAGCAGTTGGAGTTACTCATGTGGAGGGGTGGTATGGGAGAGAGGATAGCATGGGGGGAAAGGTGGCATGGGGAGAGTATGGCATGGGGGTGAGGTGGCATGGGAGAGAGGGTGGCAGGGGAGGGGTGGCATGGGAGAGGGATGGCATGGGGGAGTGGTGCCATGAGGAGAGGGTGGCATGGGGAGCGGGGTGGAATGGGGAGGGGTGGCATGGGGGAGGGGTGGCATGGGGAGAGGGGTCTGTGCTTTGTGCCATGCCATCTACTTACCCATGGACAAAGCTGCTTTATTACCTTATAAACCCAAGGTTCAAAGTGGTCAAGAGAAACAATCCTAAATAATGACATCGTTTAATGTAAGGGTGAGAACATTCCCCAAATGTGCCATGGTAGAGGTTTTGTATTGTCAGCTATGATAGGTGCAACACTGACGCTAACTAGCAGAATTGCCCATCCTAATGACAGAATTGCCCACCCTGATGACGGTGCTATATACTCTGACACAGAAGACGGTGCTATATACACCGACAAGAAGACGGTGCTATATACTCTGACACAGAAGACGGTGCTATATACACCGACACAGAAGACGGTGCTATATACACCGACACAGAAGACGGTGCTATATACACCGACACAGAAGACTGTGCTATATATACACCGACACAGAAGACGGTGCTATATACACCGATGCAGAAGACGGTGCTATATACACCGAAACAGAAGACAGTGCTATATACACCGACACAGAAGACGGTGCTATATACACCAACACAGAAGACGGTGCTATATACACCGACACAGAAGACAGTTTCCTCGAGTATTCCTAAATGACATTTGTTATAATGTAAATTTCAATGAGTCTTTCATGTTAACGCAACATAGAGATCCCAACTTATTGGTGATTTCAAACAATCATAGACTGTATATGTAACATTGTCAGCTCAGTTTATGTTCATCTAATGTCTCGTGTGATCCCTAAAACTGGTAAAAAAGTGGGAAATAAAAAAAATACAGGCATTACTTTTTTTCCGATGGGTCATAGTTTAATCCGTGACATTTGGTTTATGAGGGCCAAGCTGTCTTGGAGGAACATGGGGGTGGGTGGGGGTGAGGTGGCATGGGAGAGAGGGTTATTGCAAGAAAGTACCGGCGTGTTTAAAACATGATTGTTGATCAACAGTTATATGCCATTGAGTACCAAAATGGTATATTCTTGCATCACATGCGCAAGTTCAAATCTATTTGAGAATTTTGGATTGATGATTAACTGGAATATTTTATTACAATAGTTGGATGCATGGTAAACATTGAAATTACAAAGCACAATGTCTGAATGATTATGCTATATTTATTGATTTATTGTAATGCCTTTTGACCACTCCATTGTGGTTTTTCTGATTAGGTTTGTTCATATCAAGTAACCATCGTGTGGTTAGGATGTGGTTAGGATGACGCTGTGTGTTGAGCAGCGAAGTTGCTGTTCATAATTTAGTACTGGTGTTGCTCAAATTGTTGTTAGAGTGTGATTCATAAAACTATTTGGACGGCCATAATGCTACAACATATACAATATAACATTATTTTACAAAACTGATAAAACATTGTTCTAATAGTCCCTATCATAGCACTCATTGAATTAGTTGGACAGAAATAAAGAAAAGAAATTGTGGTCACCCAGCTTAGACATAACAGAGTATTTTATTATCAGACTATAATTGTTTATGTATTGTGTTGTTCTTATATTTTCATGTGCATCATGCTATAAAGTTTAATTTCAGATATATTATTATGTTGAATTTGATGTTTTTGACTGGGATGGTCGCAGTATTTATTTTACAGTTATTCATTGTGTTGCAGTTTAATAATTGACCGAACAATGGTTTGTGTTTGACATTTAAAATATGGAATGCTGCCATATATCAGCAGAATAAATAACATTATTTGGCTAGGTTAATTAGAGACACTTTATGTGTAACTTGTAAACATGTTCTCAAAGTGTAATATTAATAAATTGTCTCTGGTATATTAATTTTAGAATGCAGCTTACATTTTTTGATAATGGCAATATCACTGTGAGAATTCAGTGCTTGCCAAATGTTTCATAGAATCTTTTGGATTTGGTGAAATTCTGTCTGTTATTTTTTTCATGGGTTTATTTGATTCCAAGTTGTGCCTAGTCTCAGGTGTACCAAGAAAAGCATATCTGCATATCTATATTACAATTGTGTGTGGATTAATAAATATATATTGTATTTTTTTATTATTGTTACTGCTGTGCAGTATAACAGTATATAGGCATAAACCGTTGAATGTGTAGTACGTTACATCTGATGGTTATGGAACTTTGTAGTGGTTTTAGGTGACAGAGCATAATTGAGCAGTTTTAACAAATGTAATTAACATGTGGATCGTTTTGTATAGGATTACAGATTGTTTGTACATCCACCAAATTGTGTTGTTTTATTTTGACTTGATGTTGGACTAAATGCTTATCAGAAAGATACCCACCACATGGAAGAATGCAAAGATGGTGATAATCTTCAAGAAGAGAAATAAGAAAGACTTAAAGAACTACAGACCGATATGTCTGTTACCAAACATCTACAAATTACTCATAAAGATAGTAACGAATAGGCTAGAGAAGACACTCGACGAAAAACCAACCTCGAGAGCAAGCAGGATTCAGAAGCAGGTAATCAATGACAGACCACATACACGTCGTAAACCAACTGAAAGAGAAGTGCCGAGAATATAATATCACGCTCTGCATCGCTTTTGTTGACTATGAGAAGGCTTTTGACTCAGTGCAAACTCAAGCAATACTGACCTCCCGTCAAGAACAGGGGATAGAAGACGTGTACATTGAACTCCTGAAAGACATCTACACTAACAGCTCGGTGACAGTCCACCTACACAAAAAGAACAAAAGATTAACATCAAGAGAGGAGTACGACAGGATGACACCATGTCGCCCAAGCTGTTTATGGCAACACTCGAAAGCATATTTCAAAGACTAACCTGGGAAACCTGAGGATTGACGGAGAATATCTCAGCCGTCTTCGCTTCGCCGATGACATACTAATATGCGCTACTACACTGCAAGAACTACAAAACGTGCTGCAAGAGCTAGCTGGTGAAAGTGAAAAACAAGGTCTGAAGATGAACATGAAGACAAGTGATGCTAGAAAATGACACCAGTACAGCTATATATATATATATCAACACGACGCAGATAGAGGATGTTGAAAGCTACGTCTATCTGGGACAGCGATACAGTATCAGAGACAAAAACCAAGACAAGGAGATTCAAAGAAGAATCACCACCGCCTGGACAGCATTCGCCAAACACCATGACATCTTCAAGGGTAACTTTGGAACCTGCTTGAAGAGACAAGTTTACAACTCATGCGTACTTCCAGCGATGACTTACGGTGCAGAAACATGGGCACTCACCATCCAGGCAAAGAACAAGCTAGCAGCCATGCAAACAAAGATGGAAAGAAGTATGTTAAACATCACATATTGGGAGAGAAAAACAAACATCTGGGTAAGACAGAAGACAAAGGTCATAGATGTGATAGAACAAATCAGAAGACAGTAGTGGACCTGGGCAGGGCACATCAGCAGACTACGAGATAACCGATGGACATCGCTTATCACAATGATGGTTCACGTGTACAGGGTGAGGTCTAGATCCTGTCCTGCAGTACTTTTCTTGCAGTTGTTGCCCTCCACTGCTCCCTGTCAGCACCCCTCCTTGCTGTTGTTGCCCTCCACGGGTCCCTGTCAGCACCCCTCCTTGCTGTTGTTGCCCTCCACGGGTCCCTGTTAGCACCCTCTCCTTGCCGCTGTTGTCCTGCACTTGTTCCCTGTCAGCACCCCCTCCTTGCTGTTGTTGCTCTCCACTGGTCCCTGTCAGCATCCCCTCCTTGCTGTTGTTGCCCTGCACTTGTTCCCTGTCAGCACCCCCTCCTTGCTGTTGTTGCTCTCCACTGGTCCCTGTCAGCACCCCCTCCTTGCTGTTGTTGCCCTGCACTTGTTCCCTGTCAGCACCCCCTCCTTGATGTTGTTGCTCTGTGCTCCCTGCTGTTGTTGCCCTCCACTTGTTCCCTGTCAGCACCCCCTCCTTGCTGTTGTTGCTCTCCACTGGTCCCTGTCAGCACCCCCTCCTTGCTGTTGTTGCCCTGCACTTGTTCCCTGTCAGCACCCCCTCCTTGCTGTTGTTGCCCAGCACTTGTTCCATCATCACCCCCTCCTTGCTGTTGTTGCTCTCCACTGCTCCCTGCTGTTGTTGCCCTCCACTTGTTCCCTGTCAGCACCCCCTCCTTGCTGTTGTTGCCCAGCACTTGTTCCGTCATCACCCCCTCCTTGCTGTTGTTGCTCTCCACTGCTCCCTGCTGTTGTTGCCCTCCACTTGTTCCCTGTCAGCACCCCCTCCTTGCTGTTGTTGCCCAGCACTTGTTCCGTCATCACCCCCTCCTTGCTGTTGTTGCCCTCCACTGCTCCCTGTCAGCACCTCCTCCTTGCTGCTGTTGCCTTCCACTGCTCCTAACCCTAACCATATCGGCAACCCCTCCTTCACCCTCATCTTCCTCCAACTTCTTCCAATCTCCCAGTAATCCTCCCATCTCAGCTGTAGTCTTGTGTATGTCATGTGTATGCTGGGGTTAATAGTGCAAGTAGGCATATTGCATACAGGGGAGAGCGTCAGACATGATGGGTACACAGAGGGGTCACTTGTACATGATTTTATGCATACACAATGTGTACATGTTCCCATTTCTAGACCAAAACCAAATAATGTCAAGTTTTCCTAAATAGTAGCTTACCATGTTCTTTCATTAGAAGGCAGATGTACACATCATATGAAAATAGGTTGCCAATGGTCAACCAGGTTTTTTATGTAATCAAAAACTATCTTTGTTGTCATTTGTCTTATATTGTATATAGAACATACTGACAATAGCAGTGTTGGTTAGTGCTTCACGTTTTATTTTACAAGCAATGTTTTCTCCAGCAGTCTGGTTCACATAAGAACATTCCATATGACTTCCTTAGTTTGTAGTATGATGTAATCATGATAACCTAAATTATACTATTGTCCAAATGAATATGTAGTCTACCGGGTACTAAACAATACCAATGTGCCTCATTCAACATGTCTGGGGAAAGTAAAATCTCAACAGTTTCTGTATCTATCAACAGTTTCTGTATCTATCCACCATTTTTTATTTAATCATAATAAATTGTTATCAATAATAATAATGATAATTCACTGACAGACTGCATGATCATCTGACATCACAATGACAGACTGCATGATCATCTATGACATCACAGTGTCAGACCACATGATCATTTATGACATCACAGTGATCATCTGTGACATCACAGTGTCAGATTGCACAATAATCTATGACATCACAATGATCATCTATGACATCACAGTGACATACTGCATGGCCATATATGACATCACAGTGACAGACTGCATAATCATCTATGACATCACAGTGACAGACTGCATGATCATCTATGACATTGTTGTGAGACTGCATGATCATCTATGATATCACAGTGACAGACTGCATGGCCATCTATGACATCACAGTGACATACTGCATGATCATCTATGACATCACAGTGTCAGACTGCACAATAATCTATGACATCACAATGACAGACTGCATAATCATCTATGACATCACAGTGACAAACTTCATGATCATCTATGACATCACAGTGACATACTGCATGGTCATCTATGACATCACAGTGACATACTGCATGATCATATATGACATCACAGTGACAGACTGCATGATCATATGACATCACAGTGACAGACTGCATGATCATCTATGATATCACAGTAACAAACAGCATGGCCATCTATAACATCACAGTGACAGACTGCATGATCATATATGACATCACAATGACAGACTGCATAATCATCTATCACATCACAGTGACAGAATGCATGATCATCTATGACATCACAATGACAGACTGCATGATCATCTATGACATCACAGTAACAGACTGCATGATCATCTGTGACATCACAGTGATCATCTATGACATGACAGTGATCATGTATGACATCACAGTGACAATCTATGGCATCAGTGACATACTGTATGATCATATATGACATCACAGTGTCAGATTGTATTATCATCCAAAACATCACAGTGATCATCTATGACATCACAGTGATAACACAATGACAGACTACATAATCATCTATGACATCACAGTGACAGACTGCATGGTCATCTATGACATCGTTGTGACAGACTGCATAATCATCTACAACATCACATTGACAGACTGCATGATCATCTATGACATCGTTGTGACAGACTGCATGATCATCTACGACATCACAGTGACAGACTGCATGATCATCTACAACATCACAGTGACAGACTGCATGATCATCTATGACATCGTTGTGACAGACTGCATGATCATCTACGACATCACAGTGACAGACTGCATGATCATCTATGACATCACAGTGACAGACTGCATGGTCATCTATGACATCACAGTGACAGACTGCATGATCATCTACGACATCACAGTGACAGACTGCATGATCATCTATGACATCACAGTGACAGACTGCATGATCTTCTATGACATCATGGTGGCAGACTGCATGATCATCTATGACATCACAGTGGTAGATAACATGCAAACCATTTTGACATACACAAAATTATTCAAATTCAATACAACTTGACGCAGTCGAAACACTAATTGAAAGACTAGTCACAGGATGGTGCCACTTGACAAAGTGGCGGGCTATTTATATCACATTATGCTTATGAGCCGATGAGTCGAGTCCAAATTTGCCAATTCACAGAGAAACACCACTGACCAATCAGAATCCAGATTCTAGGTTTGAAGCAACACAAATTCCAGTGACAACAAATATTAAGTAATGTACACAAGTAAGAAATGGAAAGCATTCTACACGCAACAACAAACAAAGGAAGTTCTGGCTATGTAGATAAACAGATGATTGCCAAAGAGGAATTTTCAGTAAATTTATCACAATTGTCGCAATGGCACGCATAACTTAAATAAGAGACACATACTAACATAACAACTCAGAAGTGACAACAGTAGAAACACAGAAAATGTATTTAAATAATCACAAATCAAACAGTCTAACACAAGCAGGGTTGAGCTAACCTAACAAACTTGTTGTTAAGATAATGTGTATCACCAAGTCTATGAAATGGCCAACTATGCATGGCTACAATAAATTATATAAACAACTCCATTTTCGTGGCAGAGGAAACATAGTTAATTGTTCTGCTGGTCAAGTTGGTAGTAAGTTTGAAGTATGGTATCACCAAGGTATCACCAAGCCATATATAAGAGAAATAACAAACGCTAATATACATTATCTTAATCTCTTCCAAATTACCTTCATTTTCTAAAAAAAATTTCAAGTGCCCATAGATTGATGGAATGACAAAACCTTTTCAATGAGTAACATTGCTACTTTGCTGCAAGTAATAACATTGCTACCTTGCTGCAAGTAATAACATTGCTACCTTGCTGCAAGTAATAACATTGCTACCTTGCTGCAAGTAATAACATTGCTACCTTGCTGCAAGTAATAACATTGCTACCTTGCTGCAAGTAATAACATTGCTACCTTGCTGCAAGTAATAAGCAATAATCAATAACCGAGATTAACAAACACCATATATTGAAGGTTTTACATCGTTTCTCTTTCAAATGTCTGCAATATATGTTTTAATGGGCAGTATATTAGTTTGTAATGAACAATTATCAGTTTCTTGTGATTGATTGCATTGCATCGGTATCATAGACGCATAATTCCATCAATGATGTCGAAGACTATTCCCAATCAAGTACAGGTTGCTTGTGAACTTTAATACTTCCTAATCTGTCCATCAGACAAATCTGGTTATAAAGGCATGTTTCAAATTTCACACCAAAATACCATCACGTTTTAAAATAATTCCACCAGCCACACCAGTAACTGCCTACATACACACCAGTAACTGCCTACATACACACCAGTAACTGCCTACATACACACCAGTAACTGCCTACATACACACATGCACTACAATGTACATTTAAAACAGGCTGTGTTACTAAAATACATTTAGCATTTTGCTAAAATCTAATCACTCTTGTTGACCTCGGGATCAGTGACATATCTTCACACTAATGTCCAGTAAGTGACATATCTTCACATTAATGTCCAGTAAGCAGCAGTTTTTGCTTACAAAACAAAGCTGTATTATAATTTATTAAAAATATTATTTAAATAAATTATAATACATCAAAATTACTATTCAGTTTGTCATTGGTTATAGTGTCCGACCCACCATCTGCGGTGTGTACGGAAATATAATAGTAATGCCTACTCCACGCCAAATTAAGTAAAGTATTTCACACCATTTGTACTTAGTAACAATAGTGTATAGATGATATAACATGTTCAGTCTAGCTCATAAACAATTTAACCAGGGTCCACATATGCCATCTATACCTCCGGCAGCACACCAGTTATGCCCCATAATAAGACCACATTCAGTATAAAAATACAGTGAACAAGCACATATTATTCAGTGTGCATTACACAAATAATGTTGAAATTGGGTACGTATGTATGCAAGAGCATTGTTGATGATATGGTCTACCTGCACTTTCAAACAATCTGCACTGCTGCAGAGAGTTAGTAAAAATATGCCTGCTTTGTGATACTATTTTATTAAAAAACTTGTGCAACTACGTTTAATATTTTTAAATTTTAAAGTCTTCTCTGCACCATAGTTCTGTGGGATATTCAAGCATTATTGATTAAGTCTTGATCACGATAATTGTGTATTCTCCGATACAAATATGTTATGCAGCTGAAATATACTGTTGTTTTCTAAATGTGCAGGATCTACAAAAAAATATTTAATATAACGAGTTTTGTATTGTATCCAACTCATGTAAGAGGTGTTTACACAAAATACATACGTTCAATCCAGTTCTAATAGATAATTAAAATACATACTCATTTTGAACCATTGGCAATTTTGGTGTGGATTTTGTGGTTTGTTGCACTACCAGTTCAGGAAATGTTCGGCATGACACATGCAGATCATGTGACATGGTCATGTGACCCTATCTAATTGCTTTGGCATGTTTGTCAAACAGCCGAGGTAGAAAAACACTGAGTATTATTAAGGAAAATTCAGGAAAACTCACCAACAATAAGAAATTATACAAAACAATCGCATATTTAAAAACTTCCTGAAATAACCTAGGAATTATATACAAGTATACAAACGTCAGTCTTTTGCATAGTTAAATCTCACCTGTTACAATGATCAAATGTGTACGGATTTCATCTTACCAACTATTAATTAGATATAATGCCAGCAAACTTGTTATTTTTACAAGGCTAATCAAAATAATGCGACATACTGCATTGAAGTTGAAACTAAACAAATAAACTAGTATTAGAGTCAGTGCGGCGGCACACTATGCTATTTGAATGTCACTGCTAACTATGCAATAATTAGCTGTATATCTCTTTTAAAAAGCAGAACAAAGCATGATATCTCCAGTTATATACATGTATCTGGATAGTTCAAACTAAAAATATTCATGTCAAATATTATTTTTTGATTTCCAATTCAGGAGTTTCTGAGATACAGAATATAATAACTATTTGATTTTGGGGAACAATCCATACAAGTTATATGTATGAGTTGGAATGGTTTATCACCATTTCCAATACCTCAAAGGAAAAACACATGATTGCTTGCAACGTGTTCTTAAGTCTTCAACAATGTCATAGCAAAGAAAACATGATAACATGATTGAAAACTAAACATTTAACTCTGATTTTGATAATCAACCTGAACAAAAACATGCTCCTTACTACATAGTTACACTTTTTTAAAGCAGCTTCAAAATATTCGATTACAATAATTCATTACAAAGACATGTGTGATCTCTGAATGCTGATATATTTCACACTTGTATCTAACAGTGATCCATGTCAAGTTCACATGCATACAAACCTCACAACCACATGTTGACCTTCAAAAAAGGTCATCATGGCAACATAGCAAGCTGCAGATGTTCCAGCACATAGCTATGGTACAGTGGGAATGCAACCACATTATTGTAGCCACCGATGCCATTTAAATGAGGGCAGTGCCCATCGAAAAGCAACTCAATGGTACAACTAATAACAACTGCAGGGGTGGCTCTCTTCATACGCAGGCATTTCATGATGTTGTGTGTCGACTGCGCTGGAAACTCTTGCTTGCTCTCTCCAGCTCCACGCGGTAGTCGAGTAGATCTTGCCAGTTGTCCTTGTTCTGCAGCAGTTCTGTGTTCTTGTGAAGTTCGTAGTTGAACCCCCGAGACTTCATCATGTACCTGGAACAGAAGACTTCATCATGTACCTGAACAGAAGACTTCATCATGTACCTAGAACAGAAGACCTCATCATGTACCTGGAACAGAAGACTTCATCATGTACCTGGAACAGAAGACTTCATCATGTACCTGGAACAGAAGACTTGATCATATACCTAGAACAGAAGACTTCATCATGTACCTGGAACAGAAGACTCCATCGTGTACCTGGAACAGAAGACTTGATCATGTACCTAGAACAGAAGACTTGATCATGTACCTGGAACAGAAGACTTGGTCATGTACCTAGAACAGAAGACTTCATCATGTACCTGGAACAGAAGACTTCATCATGTACCTGGAACAGAAGACTTCATCATGTACCTGGAACAGAAGACTTGACCATGCACCTGGAACAGAAGACTTCATCACGTACCTGGAACAGAAGACTACATCATGTACCTAGAACAGAAGACTTTATCATGTACCTGGAACAGAAGACTTGATCATGTACCTGGAACAGAAGACTTGATCATGTACCTAGAACAGAAGACTTCATCATGTACCTGGAACAGAAGATTTGATCATGTACCTAGAACAGAAGACTTCATCATGTACCTGGAACAGAAGACTTGATCATGTACCTAGAACAGAAGACTTGATCATGTACCTGGAACAGAAGACTTGATCATGTACCTAGAACAGAAGACTTCATCATGTACCTGGAACAGAAGACTTCATCATGTACCTAGAACAAAAGACTTCATCATGTACCTGGAACAGAAGACTTCATCATGTACCTAGAACAGAAGACTTCATCATGTACCTGGAACAGAAGACTTCATTATGTACTTGGACAAGATGATCACATAAATGCATAATACAGTAGACAAACCTAAAACAGTGCATTAGATATGGAATCAGAGATGAAACATGTCGTGCCCTTGGAAACACAAGTTAAGAGATGCTTGTTACACATGTTAAGTCTATGTTTACATTTACAAATGCTTTGTGTACAAAAATGTATGCAGATGCAAAGAGGGTGAATAGAAGTAGGGTGATTGACCAGAGGGAAGAGATTGGGATAAATGACCAGTGGGAAGAGAGATTGGTATGAATGACCTAAGGGGAAGAGATTGTGATGAATGACCAGAGGGAAGAGATTGGTATGAATGGCCAGTGGGAAGAGATTGGGATAAACGACCAGAGGGAAGAGATGGGGATTAATGACCAGAGGGAAGAGATTGGGATTAATGACCAGACGGAAGAGATTGTGATGAATGACCAGAGGGAAGAGATTAAGATGAATGACCAGACGGAAGAGATTGGGATTAATGACCAGATGGAAGAGATTGGGATTAATGACCAGAGGGAAGAGATTGGGATGAATGACCAGAGGGAAGAGATTCAGATTAATGACCAGATGGAAGAGACTGGGATGAATGACTAGATGGAAGAGGTTGGGATGAATGACCAGAGGGAAGAGATTCGGATTAATGACCAGAGGGAAGAGATTAAAATTGATGACCACAGGGAAGAGATTAAGATTAATGACCAGAGGGAAGAGATTGGGATTAATGACCGGATGGAAGAGGTTGGGATGAATGACCAGATGGAAGAGATTTGGATGATTGACCAGACGGAACATATTGGGATGAATGACTTGAGGAGAACAGATTGGGATGAATGACCAGAAGGAAGAGATTCAGAGCAGCCAAGTTTAACGGGAAGAACAGTAAGACATCATGTGATGTGGGCAGGTCTCTGGCATGGATGGAGGCAGGCGAAACAGCAAGGCCACAAACAAACAGACAGACCACAATTAAGGTAGAAAGGTTGCACAGAGGGATTTAAGAAAGGTGGAGGGAGATTACAATTCAAGAAATAAGGCTGCCAATAGGGATAAGTGAAACAAGACGGACAGGGCAGTGCAGTGATACATAAACTACTCTGACCTCATTAGAAAGAAAGACACAAGGAAGATCAGGAAAGGTGACAATCTCGGAGTTGTCCTTGTAACCTCAGGAACTGGGAGTACAACAGAAGCATGTGTGTGGGAGGCAAAGTTGCAGCAGTCACTATCCACTGTTGATGAGAGTACAACAGAAGCATGTGTGTGGGAGGCAAAGTAGCAGCAGTCACTATACACTGCTGATGGCAGTACAACAGAAACATGTGTGTGGGAGGCAAAGTAACAGCAGTAACAGTCCACTGCTGATGAGAGTACAACAGAAGCATGTGTGTGGGAGGCAAAGTAGCAGCAGTGACATTCCACTGCTGATGGCAGTACAACAGAAGCATGTGTGTGGGAGGCAAAGTAACAACAGTGACATCCCACTGCTGATGGCAGTACAACAGAAGCATGTGTGCGGGAGGCAAAGAAACAGTAGTGACATTCCACTGCTGATGGCAGTACAACAGAAGCATGTGTGCGGGAGGCAAAGAAACAGTAGTGACATTCCACTGCTGATGGCAGTACAACAGAAGCATGTGTGCGGGAGGCAAAGTAGCAGCAGTGACATTCCACTGCTGATGGCAGTACAACAGAAGCATGTGTGCGGGAGGTAAAGTAGCAGCAGTGACATTCCACTGCTGATGGCAGTACAACAGAAGCATGTGTGCGGGAGGCAAAGTAGCAGCAGTGACATTCCACTGCTGATGGCAGTACAACAGAAGCATGTGTGCGGGAGGCAAAGTAGCAGCAGTGACATTCCACTGCTGATGGCAGTACAACAGAAGCATGTGTGTGGGAGGCAAAGTAGCAGCAGTGACAGTCCACTGCTGATGGCAGTATAACAGAAGCATGTGTGTGGGAGGCAAAGTAGCAGCAGTGACAGTCCACTGCTGATGGGTGTATAACTGAAGCATGAGTGCGGGAGGCAAAGTAGCAGCAGTGACAGTCCACTGCTGATGGCAGTACAACAGAAACATGTGTGTGGGAGTCAAAGTAGCAGCAGTGACAGTCCACTGCTGATGGCAGTACAACAGAAGCATGTGTGTGGGAGGCAAAGTAGCAGCAGTGACAGTCCACTGCTGATGGCAGTACAACAGAAGCATGTGTGTGGGAGGCAAAGTAGCAGCAGTGACAGTCCACTGCTGATGGCAGTATAACAGAAGCATGTGTGTGGGAGGCAAAGTAGCAGCAGTGACAGTCCACTGCTGATGGCAGTACGACATAAGCATATGTGTGGGAGGCAAAGTAGCAGCAGTGACAGTCCATTGATGATGGCAGTACAACAGAAGCATTTGTGTGGGAGGCAAAGTAGCAGCAGTGACAGTCCACTGCTGATGGCAGTATAACAGAAGCATGTGTGTGGGAGGCAAAGTAGCAGCAGTGACAGTCCACTGCTGATGGCAGTACGGCATAAGCATATGTGTGGGAGGCAAAGTAGCAGCAGTGACAGTCCACTGATGATGGCAGTACCACAGAAACATGTGTGTGGGAGGCAAAGTAGTAGCAGTGACAGTTCACTGCTGATGACAGTACAACAGAAGCATTTGTGTGGGAGGCAAAGTAGCAGCATTGACAGTCCACTGCTGATGGCAGTATAACAGAAGCATTTGTGTGGGAGGCAAAGTAGCAGCAGTGACAGTCCACTGCTGATGACAGTATAACAGAAGCATCTGTGTGGCAGACAAAGTAGCAGCAGTCACTGGCCACTGCGGCATGCCCTCTCAGCTACAGGACCACACAGACATGCTCCTGTCACTCACAACAAGTGGTTAACCATGGTCTAAGCCAACTATGCTCATGTTACGTTGGCATTAGTTCAAGAGTGAATACGAACCACCTGCGGGGAGAACGGTGCTGACTCTACACCAGGTCACAATGAGTACTACCTCCCTCACATGTCGACACATACCAAGTGTGACATTCACTAATCGAACAGGAGATTAATTTCACCAATAAAATGTTCCCACTTCTGGGATAGTTATGAGCACGAAAATTAATGGAGCTCGCAGTAGAATGTATACTAAATTGTTGCATGATGAATATGGTTAGGGTGAATTAGCCTAGATCCGGGTTGATTTGGTGGGCATGTAATACTAATAGTATGCCATGTGTAGGGTTTATGTGTTTGCACGTGTTTCACCAATTGTGATGACTTTATTAAGGTGCTGCATGTTGTTTTGTTCATATATTGATTGGTAAGGTGACTGTTTCACCAATTGTGATGACTTTATTAAGGTGCTGCATGTTGTTTTGTTCACTGGCATAACAATTACCGTTACGTTTAGTCTGGACTGGGCTTATATGATGGACATAATATTTATAACCATTTTTAGAGAATTGATTGGTAAGGTGACTGTTAAGTATCCAATACAAGGGATATGTGTAATTTACAACAGCCTATGGTTGGAATGACATCAAACACACTGGAAAACAATGCCATCATCTGAAATGTCATTCGCACGCACACACGCACACGCACGTATGCACGCACACCCTACCCACCCAAACAAAACACGGACACTCATAAACACGGTCTGATGGCATAGATCTGTGGCTGCTCCTATGATGTGCTCTGTGAAATAGTGTAAATTATACAAGTTTAAACCATTTCACAGCACTACATTTTTGTAGCCAACTCCACGAACGCACCAAGATTCTAGCAGACTAGGTGATTTTTAGTAAGTGAAAGTGACATTTTGTGATTATAGAATTTTTTTACATCTCTGCCTGCACTTGTGTGACATTAACAAGCTGTGATTCAGTCATGCGAAACCTCAACAATCAGGTCCTTGACTGCACATCATGCATGACCGGATATGTCAATGGCCATGTGGACTTGTGACTTACCGCCCAGGATGATTGACACAACTTGTGCTTGGTCAAGCATTAACATTAGGACTTCTTAGTGATTCTTAAGCTGGCATGGCACCAGGAAGTGCAGCAATGTCACTATTTATTCTTTTTCTTCACTGTTTAACCAAATACAGTGTATACCAGATAGACTTATCTTCTACAAACATAAGAACATTATACCAGGGTGTGACATCTAATTCCACAGGCTACACATTCACAGACTCTCTAGAAGTAAGCTATGATATTGTTTTGTCCGCCATTCACAAGTTCGACCGCCTTAACCATAAGACTAAATGAGCAATTTGCAAACTGCAGACTTTCGATGCCTACAGAGAACTCTTTCTACAACGTCTCGCCATCAACTTCAACTCTACAAATTACTTATGAAAAGTGGCGATGTGAGCACTAACCCAGTCCCTGCTGAGCACAAGAGAAACTAGACACCAAAACACCCGTGTAGTCGTTGTGGCAAAGGTGTCATTGCCCGCAGTAAAACAATATCATGTGACTCCTGCAGCCAATAACTGCGCTGGAGTTTTTATAAACGAAGCATACGATGAGGTCTGCAAAAGTGGTGATTTCTTTACGTTTCTGTGTGATCGATGCTCATTTCAAGCCCTCCCGTTTGCTGATGACAAGGCCGACGAGCAACCGTCCATCGATCTTCATGCAATCTAACAATGGGGATGAGGGACGTTGTCCTGATGGCAACGACCACCTGTCCATCACTGATGGTGACCCCGCTGACCAGTCAACAAGTGAAAGACCCTTTGACTTTGAATGTTTACGTTCAAAAGGCGACAACTTTGTTCATTTGAACTCATGCAGTCTTCTGCCACAACTTGGCGACCTAAGAGTTCTCACAGCTAACACTAAAGTGGCGGTGATTGGCATCACCGAGTCTTGGTTAGATGCATCGGTAACAGACTCGGAAATTGAAATCACTGACAATACTATTCCTCTGCGCGACAGGAATCGCGAGGGCGATGGTGTATGTATCTACATAAGTGACATTGCTTTCAAACTGAGAGACGATATATATGCTAATCTAGAAACTCTGTCGGCTGAACTGTATTTACCTGAGACTAAACCTATTTTAATTGGTGTACGCTACCGTCCACCCAAACAGATGAACTTTTTAATATACTCGAACAATGCTGCTTGGAATGTAATTCTTTCACCAACCAAGAATTCATCATAATGGGTGACTTTAACGTTGACTACTTTCATCTGAATACTCACACTAATCAGTTGAATGTGTCACTGAAGCATTATATGTCTATGTTTGGTATGACCCAGCTTATTAACACACCTACAAGGATTACCAGTACAACATCCACCATCTTAGATCTCATCCTCATCTCAGACCCTGCTAAAATAACACAATGTGGTGTATTAGATCTGGGCTTGAGTGACCACCAACTAATACATTGTACACGCAAATGCAAGAAAATTCCTGTTAACCAACACAATGGTGTGACATTAAGATCGCTCAAAAACTACAGTAAGGACATTTTTGAAGCAAAAGTGCAGGAGTTAGATTGGCAGCATGTATTGGATATTAACTCTGTACATGAGGCTTTTTATCATTTTAAATCTAAGTTCATGGTCATTATTGATAACATTGCCCCTTTGAAGTATGTCCGGATTAAACAGCGTACCGCCCCATGGATGACCGAGGATATACTGCATCTCATTCATGAAAGAGATTAGGCATTTATAAAATTCAAAAAGACCAACTGTGTTTGTTCTGTCTAATAAGACCACCAAAAGGAGATGCTCATCATCCAGACCTTGTTCTGTCTAATAAGACCACACAAAGAAGATGCTCACCATCCAGACCTTGTTCTGTTTAATAAGACCACCAAAAGGAGATGCTAACCATCCAGACCTTGTTCTGTCTAATAAGACCACCAAAAGGAGTGCTCATCGTCCAGACCTTGTTCTGTCTAATAAGACCACCAAAAGAAGATGCTCACCATCCAGACCTTGTTCTGCCTAATAAGACCACCAAAAGGAGTGCTCATCATCCAGACCTTGTTCTGCCTAATAAGACCACCAAAAGAAGATACTCATCATCCAGACCTTGTTCTGTCTAATAAGACCACCAAAAGAAGATGCTCACCATCCAGACCTTGTTCTGTTTAATAAGACCACCAAAAGAAGATGCTCACCATCCAGACCTTGTTCTGTCTAATAAGACCACCAAAAGGAGTGCTCATCATCCAGACCTTGTTCTGTCTAATAAGACCACCAAAAGATGCTCACCATCCAGACCTTGTTCTGTCTAATGAGACCACCAAAAGGAGATGCTCACCATCTAGACCTTGTTCTGTCTAATAAGACCACCAAAAGGAGTGCTCACCATCCAGATCTTGTTCTGTCTAATAAGACCAACAAAAGAGTGCTCATCATCCAGACCTTGTTCTGCCTAATAAGACCACCAAAAGAATATGCTCATCATCCAGACCCTGTTCTGCCTAATAAGACCACCAAAAGAAGATGCTCACCATCCAGACTTTGTTCTGTTTAATAAGACCACCAAAAGGAGATGATCACCATCCAGACCTTGTTCTGTCCAATAAGACCACCAAAAGGAGTGCTCACCATCCAGACCTTGTTCTGTCTAATAAGACCACCAAAAGGAGTGATCATCATCCAGACCTTGTTCTGCCTAATAAGACCACCAAAAGGAGATGCTCACCATCCAGACCTTGTTCTGTCTAATAAGACCACCAAAAGGAGAAGCTCACCATCCAGACCTTGTTCTGTCTAATAAGACCACCAAAAGAAGATGCTCACCATCCAGACCTTGTTCTGTCTAATAAGACCACCAAAAGGAAATGCTCACCATCCAGACCTTGTTCTGTCTAATAACACCACCAAAAGGAGAAGCTCACCATCCAGACCTTGTTCTGTCTAATAAGACCACCAAAAGAAGATGCTTACCATCCAGACCTTGTTCTGTCTAATAAGACCACCAAAAGGAGTGCTCATCATCCAGACCTTGTTCTGCCTAATAAGACCACACAAAGAAGATGCTCACCATCCAGACCTTGTTCTGCCTAATAAGACCACCAAAAGGAGTGCTCATCATCCAGACCTTGTTCTGCCTAATAAGACCACCAAAAGAAGATACTCATCATCCAGACCTTGTTCTGTCTAATAAGACCACCAAAAGAAGATGCTCACCATCCAGACCTTGTTCTGTTTAATAAGACCACCAAAAGAAGATGCTCACCATCCAGACCTTGTTCTGTCTAATAAGACCACCAAATGGACTGCTCATCATCCAGACCTTGTTCTGTCTAATAAGACCACCAAAAGATGCTCACCATCCAGACCTTGTTCTGTCTAATGAGACCACCAAAAGGAGATGCTCACCATCTAGACCTTGTTCTGTCTAATAAGACCACCAAAAGGAGTGCTCACCATCCAGATCTTGTTCTGTCTAATAAGACCAACAAAAGAGTGCTCATCATCCAGACCTTGTTCTGCCTAATAAGACCACCAAAAGAATATGCTCATCATCCAGACCCTGTTCTGCCTAATAAGACCACCAAAAGAAGATGCTCACCATCCAGACCTTGTTCTGTCTAATAAGACCACCAAAAGGAGATGCTCACCATCTAGACCTTGTTCTGTCTAATAACACCACCAAAAGGAGAAGCTCACCATGCAGACCTTGTTCTGTCTAATAAGACCACCAAAAGAAGATGCTCACCACCCAGACCTTGTTCTGTCTAATAAGACCACCAAAAGGAAATGCTCACCATCCAGACATTGTTCTGTCTAATAAGACCACCAAAAGGAGATGTTCACCATCCAGACCTTGTTTTGTCTAATAACACCACCAAAAGGAGAAGCTCACCATCCAGACCTTGTTCTGTCTAATAAGACCACCAAAAGAAGATGCTCACCATCCAGACCTTGTTCTGTCTAATAAGACCACCAAAAGAAGATGCTCACCATCCAGACCTTGTTCTGTCTAATAAGACCACCAAAAGAAGATGACCTTGTTCTGTCTAATAAGACCACCAAAAGAAGATGCTCACCATCCAGACCTTGTTCTGTCTAATAAGACCACCAAAAGGAGATGCTCACCATCCAGACCTTGTTCTGTCTAATAAGACCACCAAAAGAAGATGCTCACCATCCAGACCTTGTTCTGTCTAATAAGACCACCAAAAGAAGATGCTCACCATCCAGACTCTTTGTTCTGTCTAATAAGACCACCAAAAGAAGATGCTCACCATCCAGACCTTGTTCTGTCTAATAAGACCACCAAAAGGAGATGCTCACCATCCAGACCTTGTTCTGTCTAATAAGACCACCAAAAGAAGATGCTTACCATCCAGACCTTGTTCTGTTTAATAAGACCACCACAAGGAGATGCTCACCATCCAGACCCAAACAGATTAATGAAAAACCAAAAGAAAGCAGTATGAAATATAACATTAAGCAAATACAATTCACATTCAGAATCCCTTTTTAAACAACTCAACATATTAAAAGTAGATGACGCACTAAAATTACAAGAACTAAAATGTTATTATAAATATAGAAACCAAAATTTACGTCTCTACTTATTAAGTTGGCAGATAACCCCAAATGCTGGCATACATGACTATAATTCTCGGAGAGCAACTGAACTACATACATCCAGAAATAAATATGAATTTGCAAAAAAAGTGTCTTAAATATAATTTACCATATGTTATTAATAATAACCCTGATTTAGTGATGGACAAGATAATGACCCACAGTTTGAGAGGATTCTCAAAGTGTGCCAAACACTACTGGTGCTACAATAATATAACTTCACGTGCCCTATATTAAATTGCTACATACGTCAACTAAATTAATTATATCATGAATGCAAGGTCACCTTGCTCACTTTGCTCACCTTGCTCACCTTGACTGCCTTATCCCTATCAACCAGGGGTCGGCCTACTCCTGCTCCTGCTCCTCCTCCACTCCACGCGATCAATGGCCATATCCACTGTGACACCTACGTCCGTCATGTCCTCTTTGATTTGTTGTTTCCACGTCTTCCTTGGGCGTCCTCGCCTTCTGACACCTGGTAGCGCCAAGCTCATCATACTGCGGATGACGTTGTTCTCGTCTCGTGGTTGCACATGGCCGAACCATCGTAGATGGCCACTTCGCATGACCTCGTCGATTGGCGGGAAGTTCAGTACCTGTCTTATTTCTTCATTTTGGATGTGATCCAACCTTGATACTCCGAGGATCCCGCAAAGCATCCTCATCTCTGTGGTGGCAACTTTTCTCTTGTTCTTGGGCTTTATTGCCCAACATTTACTCCCATTCGACCATGCAGCTTGCACGCGTAGGTCCACGTCTCTGTCGATTGTTCCATCTTTATCTATTACTGATCCCAGGTACTTGAAATGGTCTACATTCCTCAGGGCTTCTCCGTTCAGTTGTATATGTTTGGCGGTCTCCCTTGTTGTCAGACATTCTGTTTTGGCCTTGTTAATCTTCAGCCCATTGTTCATCAAAACATTGTTCCACAGTTGGAGTCTACCTTGGGCACCCACCACTGTCGTGTCATTGATTACCAGGTCGTCTGCATAGAGTAATTCCCATGGTGGCTTAGAGCACAGTTCCTGAGATACCGTGTCAACCAGCATGATGAATAGGAATGGGCTAAACCTTGGTGGAGGCCAATGCTGACTTCGAATTTTTCGCTGGTCCCTCGCTTTGATTTCACACACTTGGTACATGTCCTGCACTGTTCTTATATATTCCAGGATGTTCCTCTTCCTCGTGCATCTCCATAGTACTTCGCTAGAGACGGTGTCATATGCCTTTTCAAGATCGACGAACACTATGTCTAGAGGCTTATAGCTCTCTCGGTACTTCTCGCATAGGGTCCTGATGACAAATATGGCATCCGTGGTTCCAACCCCAGGCCTAAAACCAAACTGACCATCCGAAATGCTCACAATGTCTCTGAGCCTTTGAGCGATGATATGTTCCCAGAGTTTCATGGTATGGCTAAGCAGCTTGATTCCTCTGTAGTTACAACAGTTCATGTCATCTCCCTTGTCTTTGTAGATAGGCGTGAGGATGCCCTCTCTCCAAACAACAGGCGTCGCTTTGCATGACACTATGACACTAACCAAGATGTTGGTCAGTTGAGACACGCCCCAACCACCAAGGTGTTTGAGTGCCTCAATAGGTATTCCGTCTGGTCCACAGCTCTTACCGTTCTTCATTATTCTCAGCTGTCTGTCTACCTCTGGTATGTCTCTGTGATCAATATATGGTCTTGAATCATTGAGCAGTTCCCTGAAATACTCTGCCCATCTCTTGATATTTTCTATATACAATGTGTTTATTTTATATAAATTTGCACACTGTTTTACATTTCAATATTTGTGTGTATATCTGTGTTGTCTTGTGTTACTGTTGGGACTAATAGAAGTATCCTTATCCTTATCCTGGACCTTGTTCTGTCTTAATAAGACCACCAATTGTACATGCTCACCATCTAGGCCTTGTTCTGTCTTAATAAGACCACCAATTGTACATGCTCACCATCTATGCCTTGTTCTGTCTTAATAAGACCACCAAATGTACATGCTCACCATCTAGGCCTTGTTCTGTCTTAATAAGACCACCAAATGTACATGCTCACCATCTAGGCCTTGTTCTGTCTTAATAAGACCACCAAATGTACATGCTCACCATCTATGCCTTGTTCTGTCTTAATAAGACCACCAAATGTACATGCTCACCATCTAGGCCTTGTTCTGTCTTAATAAGACCACCAAATGTACATGCTCACCATCTAGGCCTTTTCTGTCTTAATAAAACCACCAATTGTACATGCTCACCATCTAGGCCTTGTTCTGTCTTAATAAGACCACCAAATGTACATGCTCACCATCTAGGCCTTGTTCTGTCTTAATAAGACCACCAAATGTACATGCTCACCATCTATGCCTTGTTCTGTCTTAATAAGACCACCAAATGTACATGCTCACCATCTATGCCTTGTTCTGTCTTAATAAGACCACCAAATGTACATGCTCACCATCTAGGCCTTGTTCTGTCTTAATAAGACCACCAAATGTACATGCTCACCATCTAGGCCTTTTCTGTCTTAATAAAACCACCAATTGTACATGCTCACCATCTAGGCCTTGTTCTGTCTTAATAAGACCACCAAATGTACATGCTCACCATCTAGGCCTTTTCTGTCTTAATAAAACCACCAAATGTACATGCTCACCATCTAGGCCTTGTTCTGTCTTAATAAAACCACCAATTGTACATGCTCACCATCTAGGCCTTTTCTGTCTTAATAAGACCACCAAATGTACATGCTCACCATCTAGGCCTTTTCTGTCTTAATAAAACCACCAATTGTACATGCTCACCATCTAGGCCTTGTTCTGTCTTAATAAGACCACCAAATGTACATGCTCACCATCTAGGCCTTTTCTGTCTTAATAAAACCACCAAATGTACATGCTCACCATCTAGGCCTTGTTCTGTCTTAATAAAACCACCAATTGTACATGCTCACCATCTAGGCCTTTTCTGTCTTAATAAGACCACCAAATGTACATGCTCACCATCTAGGCCTTGTTTTGTCTTAATAAAACCACCAATTGTACATGCTCACCATCTAGGCCTTTTCTGTCTTAATAAAACCACCAATTGTACATGCTCACCATCTAGGCCTTTTCTGTCTTAATAAAACCACCAAATGTACATGCTCACCATCTAGGCCTTGTTCTGTCTTAATAAAACCACCAATTGTACATGCTCACCATCTAGGCCTTGTTCTGTCTTAATAAAACCACCAATTGTACATGCTCACCATCTAGGCCTTTTCTGTCTTAATAAGACCACCAAATGTACATGCTCACCATCTAGGCCTTTTCTGTCTTAATAAGATCACCAAATGTACATGCTCACCATCTAGGCCTTTTCTGTCTTAATAAAACCACCAATTGTACATGCTCACCATCTAGGCCTTGTTCTGTCTTAATAAGACCACCAAATGTACATGCTCACCATCTAGGCCTTTTCTGTCTTAATAAAACCACCAAATGTACATGCTCACCATCTAGGCCTTGTTCTGTCTTAATAAAACCACCAATTGTACATGCTCACCATCTAGGCCTTTTCTGTCTTAATAAGACCACCAAATGTACATGCTCACCATCTAGGCCTTGTTTTGTCTTAATAAAACCACTGATTGGGGATACTCACCATCAAGACCTCGTTCTATCTTAATATGACCACCAATTGTATATGCTCACTATCTAGGCCTTGTTGTGTCTTAATAAGACCACCAATAATGACCAGAGGGAAGAGATACTCACCATCGAGGCTGTGGTCCTCGGATCCTCTCCAGCTCCTCCTGTCTCTTCACCTCCAGAAGATGTTCCTCCTCAATCCGCAGTCGCTCCATCCGCAGCTTCGCCAGCTCTTGTTGGTATGGAGTTGACAGCAGCACCGCAGAGTTCGCTGCTAACAGAACACAACACCACTGGTCTTAGACAATTGTAGAACTATCACTATCTGTATCACAACTACCACGAGACTGGGATGAATGACCAGAGGGAAGAGATTGGGATTAATGACCAGAGGGAAGAGATTGGGATGACTGACCAGAGGGAAGAGGTTGGGATTAATGACCAGAGGGGAAAATTGGGATTGATGACCAGAGGGAAGAGATTGGGATGACTGACCAGAGGGAAGAGGTTGGGATTAATGACCAGAGGGGAGAATTGGAGAATTGGGATTAATGACCAGAGGGAAGAGATTGGGATGACTGACCAGAGGGAAGAGGTTGGGATTAATGACCAGAGGGGAGAATTGGAGAATTGGGATTAATGACCAGAGGGAAGAGATTGAGATTAATGACCAGAGTGAAGAGATTGGGATTAATGACCAGAGGGAAGAGGATGGGATAAATGACCAGAGGGAAGAGATTGGGATTAATGACCAGAGGGAAGAGATTGGGATTAATGACCAGAGGGAAGAAGTTGGGATTAATGACCAGAGGGAAGAGCTTGGGATTAATGACCAGAGGGAAGAGATTGGGATTAATGACCAGAGGGAAGAGATTGGGATTAATGACCAGAGGGAAGAGATTGGGATTAATGACCAGAGGGAAGAGATTTGGATGAATGACCAGAGGGAAGAGATTAATATTAATGACCAGAGGGAAGAGATTTGGATGAATGACCAGAGGGAAGAGATTGGGATTAATGACCAGAGGGAAGAGATTAATATTAATGACCAGAGGGAAGAGACTGGAATGAATGACCAGACAGAAGAGGTTGGAATGAATGACCAGAGGGAAGAGATTGGGATTAATGACCAGAGAGAAGAGATTGGAATTAATGACCAGACGGAAGAGATTGGGAGTACCTATGTACTATATATTAAACCGGAGTAGTATGTGCAGTTGCTGGTGATATATGACAACGAACTGAGAAGGTTGATCCATTGAAATATATGTAAGTGAATAGAGACGCGATTCAAACATTTTTAGTTGGTTTACAAAGTAGCGTAAAAATGGTAATAGACTTACAAACAAAGGTACATGGATTTTCATTTAATCAGTTTAATTACATTCTGAACATATACGATTTGGACAATTCACTTGACGAAGATATGTATTTAAGAAGAAGTCACACAACAGGTGTCTAAACGTTAACCTGTGTTTAGTTTTTCTTATTGTTTCGTCTGTATTGTTCCAGATTCTTGTGGAATTATGTTTAGGCAGCTTAGACGGAAAATATGTTCTAGGTGTCTCTTTAACATGAAAAAAAAAGTTGCATTGTTTGGTTATTCTCATACTTTTGTCTAGTCTTTTTGATTGCAAAATTATTTGACAACATGGAGGATGTTGTTCATTTAGGAATTGTGTTTCTATATATTGCATAAGGAACTACATTTATCTATGTTGTAATACAACTAATGAGTCAATTTGTGATTGGAAGGTCAGCCATTCAGTATGACTTTGTATTAATATATATACAAATCCACGGTCATGAATGATCCAACCATACTTATTCAGAAAATCAAAACTGGCATAAATTTATACATTACTTTGCATATATGAGGAGTAAGCGTCACATACCATGTTCTGACAGAGGAACCAGTCAACAACACTGGTTTATAAATATTATTTTATGTAATGCCATCTTGTTTTCCATTTGGAATACATCTGAATAAACGACATGTGAGGAGCTGAGATATGTACAGTACTTAGAATTATAACTGCTATTCAATTGACATAGTTATTGTCTAATACAACAAAACACACACAAGAAACACAATATGTCATTCAGGGAAAGAAACATAATTGGCAAACCTACTAATTTATATTTATAACCTGTCAAAACATTTTCTGGCTGAACTGATGCAATTTTAAAGATAATTCTACCACAGCTTATGTAACATCAGCTCCCACTGAAATACAGTTAACAATTTAGTACACACATCCTCAACCTGCTGCTGCTTAAGAACAATTAACATGCCACATTAGCTATATATTAATAAACTAACTCGGAGTCACTATGTGTATCTCATCCCAAGTGCCAAGGTTCACTAACAAGGTTCTATGTTCATTAGCTTCCTTCAACCTTCCTTCATTAAAAAAATGTAGTTATATAGAGGTATTTATTCCGTAAGTGGCAACTCAATTTGAAAACACTATAATGGTGGTAATTGTTGCTCTCAGTCTCTTGTTCTATGGGTGAGGATAAACTAGTTCAAATAATTATCAGTAATTACTTTTATCCAGATAGTAGTTGCAGCAAATGTTTTGCAAAGAAGGTCATCTACTCATATTACTAATGTGCCAGAGTACTTAATGACACTGTTAAATTTATAGTATGGTTTTCAAAAGAACTGTCAGTGACTGTGAATAAAGATACAATAGATTTGTTACACAGCTGTAGATAAAGGCTACACTGCATGGTTCATTATATATCATGAATTGAATGCAGTGCAACAATGAGGTGATTCTTTTGTTTCTGTTCCACTAAATAACTTTGGCTAATCTCCACATAGTATCCAACTCAGTAATCATTACACTAATGGGCATTATACACTATCAGATGACATGAAAGAGGCTTTCAACAATCAAAGCAGGGGGATCTTCAATATCACCTTGTAGGGACAGCCATGTTAAACTAGAGCTGACTTACACAGAGCAAGACAAACAATGGGACAGAAGTGATCAATATAACCTTCTTACACCTGCACAGTTCTGCATCTATACACTGGACTTACTGGTCCGTACCCCTTTAAGTGTGGTTGTAGCCAAACATATAAACTTTCTATGTGGCTTAGAATTTCAGATATGAGATAAACGTTAAGGGTGATTTCACACAAAAATTAGCCTGAGAGATGACTTTCTATAATTGTTATTAAAATTCTATAATAAATCTTGATACATTTACTACTTCTACATTTCGTTGTTATAAAACAAGTTTAAAAAATAGATTTTATACCATTTTTATGGGAAATAATGGCCATTTTGCATACAAGTATGTATTTTGTTACGTAATTTATGTAATCAGAACCCAATACCTATTTTCAAAATTCAAATAACCCTACATTTTTATTGTAATTTTTTTAAAGTTCACTTAATTAGGTGTACTCAGATTTCACTAGGTTAAATGAAATAAAATTTAAACAACAATATTTTTGTTAGAAGTTATATATAATTAAAAAATTCAACTCTTCATGCCACACACATAACGCAAATATCAAAATATTTAACTTAATTTTTTCCCAAAATAATTTTTGTTTTTAATTTCCAATTGGTTCATTAATTGACACACATGAATACTTACATAAGACCAAAATATAAAAGACATGAAAAGTACTTTTACTACATAAAATTTGAAAGTGTCACACATGTAAAGTTATGTTGTGTTTGATATCTAATACCTATGTATATCATGACACAATATATATCTTCTTTCAGATTTTAGTAACTATAATTTAATTGCTAATGTTTTAAAATGGGGCAACACCACATGACAGTTCAATTATAGTTGACAGTACTTCACAACCATAGGGAAATATATGCCCATTTCCCTCCTTTTAATGTCTGATTTGCCTGGGTTCATCCTAAAATAAGTCACTATTCCTCTTGTCACATAAATACATGATCTAGAAATTTGATTTTCTCAAGATCTTACGAGTCTAGATGTTGCAAATAGTGAACACAAAGTGACTACAACTGTTCCATCTGCATATATATGTAGGGGGATGAAGGTTGTGTAATGCGTACACCTCCAACAGTGTCAGTTATACACAGGGCCATGCCGTACACACTGTCACCCACAAAATATACCCTCTGCCACCCACACAGTAACCCTCTGTCACCCACACAGTATACCGTCTCACCCACACAGTACACCCTCTGTCACCCACACAGTACACTCACTCTCTGTCACCCAAGCAGTACACTCTCTGTCACCCACACAGTACACCATCTGTCACCCATGCAGTAGACGCTCTGCCATCCATGCAGTACACCCTCTCTCACCAACACAGTACACCCTCTGTCACCCATGCAATACATCATCTGTCACCCACACAGTAACCCTCAGCCACCCATGTCAACCACACAGTACACCCTCTGTCACCCACATTGTACACCCTCTGTCACCAACACAGTACACCCTCTGTCACCCACACAGTACACCCTCTGTCACCCACGCAGTACACCCTCTGTCACCCACACAGTACACCGTCTGTGACCCAAGTGAAAGATTGTGCATATATGCTCCTGTGTATTTCTGACTTGTGTCGTCAAAAACAACACATCTGTCAGTATCATTCTTTCTATATACGTTGCAATTGATTCTTGTATAAATTCCATCTAGAGTCTTGCCGACTACTTAGCTGTATCCACAAGGCATCTATAAACTATATCAGTGCTTGTACATTCAACACTAACTTGACATGCATTCTGCCTGCCTTGCCTTTTAACCGTCGTCATACATGCAATGTCACGAACCCTCTTTATGCTATGAATAAACTACTTGATGAATGCAATTCTTTGCAAATATGCCAATACATAACATTATCATATGCATAAATTACTGTCACATGCAGAAACTATGTCGACTTCGTGGAACATTCGTTTGTTCGAATTGCTTAAAGGATAAGTTTTGTTTACATTCCTGTAAATTAAAAATCCATCTTATCTTTCAAATATGTGTATTTGCGATATAAATTTGTGTTGATGAAAACAGCTTTTTATGATAAATCATGTCTGAATCAGCAAACAATCAAAACACTTACTACTTATTTCTCAAATATGCATTGTAATGTTAATTACTGGGTTACCATCATTATTATTTGCTGGAATGACTTGATATTTGTAAAAAGACTCCCAGTTATAACCCAAAGCTTAAAATGATTTCTAAGTTAAAAAATACATTAAAAATGTCCCACACTTGCTGGCCTATTGGCATTACCTAACATTGACTCATATATATGGTGTACAAGGTAGGACATTCAAATGTCAAAACCTCATATCTGTTTCAGTCTTCTGAATTGTGTTGATCATGTTTAATATCTACACTCAACAGATACAAGATGATTTATAACTGATATCTCAACAATCTCTCATCTTCTATAGACGCTATATAATTAAATAGCAAGCATATCGTCAATACATGACCTAATGAATAATAGTGCAATTTCATCCAGTGTCGTGATAAACAATGCACTCTTTCATAGGTAGTATATTAAATTACTACACTGAGTCGAAACAATGATGTCCTGTGAGCAGTGGTTGGGACAGAATGAACAAGACAACCATTGGTTCGAAATTAATATTTGGTGGAACGTCATCCCTACATATAGCATATTAACAATATCATTAACAATCCCTATGTAGCATATTAACAATATCATTAACAATCCCAATGTAGCATATTAACAATATCATTAACAATATCATTAACAATCCCAATGTAGCATATTAACAATATCATTAACAATCCCTACGTAGCATTTTAACAATATCATTAACAATATCATTAACAATCCCTACGTAGCATATTAACAATATCATTAACAATCCCTATGTAGCATATTAACAATATCATTAACAATCCCTACGTAGCATTTTAACAATATCATTAACAATATCATTAACAATATCATTAACAATCCCTACGTAGCATATTAACAATATCATTAACAATCCCTATGTAGCATATTAACAATATCATTAACAATCCCTACATAGCATATTAACAATATCATTAACAATCCCTACACAGCATATTAACAACATCATTAACAATCCCTATGTAGCATATTAACAATATCATTAACAATCCCTATATAGCATATTAACAATATCATTAACAATCCCTATATAGCATATTAACAATATCATTAACAATCCCTACGTAGCATATTAACAATATCATTAACAATCCCTACGTAGCATATTAACAATATCATTAACAATCCCTACACAGCATATTAACAATATCATTAACAATCCCTATATAGCATATTAACAATATCATTAACAATCCCTACACAGCATATTAACAATATCATTAACAATCCCTACGTAGCATATTAACAATATCATTAACAATCCCTATGTAGCATATTAACAATATCATTAACAATCCCTATGTAGCATATTAACAATATCATTAACAATCCCTACGTAGCATACTAACAATATAATTAACAATCCCTACGTAGCATATTAACAATATAATTAACAATCCCTACATAGCATATTAACAATATCATTAACAATCCCTACATAGCATATTAACAATATCATTAACAATCCCTATATAGCATATTAACAATATCGTTAACAATCCCTACACAGCATATTAACAATATCATTGACAATCCCTATATAGCATATTAACAATATCGTTAACAATCCCTACACAGCATATTAACAATATCATTGACAATCCCTATATAGCATATTAACAATATAATTAACAATCCCTACTTAGCATATTAACAATATCATTAACAATCCCTACGTAGCATATTAACAATATCATTAACAATCCCTACGTAGTATATTAAGAATATCGTTAACAATCCCTACATAGCATATTAACAATATCATTGACAATCCCTATATAGCATAATATCAATATCATTAACAATCCCTACATAGCATATTAACAATATCATTAACAATCCCTACGTAGCATATTAACAATATCATTAACAATCCCTACATAGCATATTAACAATATCATTAACAATCCCTACATAGCATATTAACAATATCATTAACAATCCCTACGTAGTATATTAACAATATCGTTAACAATCCCTACATAGCATATTAACAATATCATTGACAATCCCTATATAGCATATTAACAATATCATTAACAATCCCTACGTAGCATATTAACAATATCATTAACAATCCCTACGTAGCATATTAACAATATCATTAACAATCCCTACGTAGCATATTAACAATATCATTAACAATCCCTACGTAGCATATTAACAATATCCTTAACAATCCCTACGTAGCATATTAACAATATCGTTAACAATCCCTACACAGCATATTAACAATATCATTGACAATCCCTATGTAGCATATTAACAATATCATTAACAATCCCTATGTAGCATATTAACAATATCATTAACAATCCCTACATAGCATATTAACAATATCATTAACAATCCCTATGTAGCATATTAACAATATCATTAACAATCCCTACATAGCATATTAACAATATCCTAATCACAATAATATTAATTAATTTGTTACAGACCACCCTGCCACCTGGTGTTCCAACTGGGAATCACACAAAATGCCATTAAGTTTGATATGTTTTGGGATATTGCTAAGACATTTGGAAACATTCAAGATTATATAATGCACACCATTATAATTGATTAAATCATACTGCACACGGTCAGATAAATATATGCATTATTTGCGTCTTCTCCCATGTCGCAGGTCCAATTCTCAAACCAGCACATCCTACTCCTGCTTGCAAATGAATGGTCTGTTTTTGTGAATAACACCCATATATAGATTGTATGCATGTAAGCTTTTTGCCAAACACAAGCATAGAGCAGGTTGAAAGGAAGGCCTGAGATATTAGTCGTGCCATTAGCAGTGGTGAGCTGAGACAGGGGTTTAAGCCAGGCAATTACAAGCTATAGTACTGGCTATTGATTACGCAGAAGGAGATATTGACGCTTTAACAAAATGTCTTGGACAGAGTGGAGACAAAGCAGGACACATGTGAACAGATGATCATCGACAGTTTCACAGGATTTACAGACTTCATGTTTGAACACACATAATTTTTGTTTACTAATTTGTCCAATTATGTAACATACTTAGTCACTGCATAGAATCGTTTCACACCAATGCACCGTCATCTGCTCAAATATGTCTTGTCGATTTCAAGACTGAGAACGTTAATATGGTTTGCTTGTCAAGATGTTTGTAAGATATGAATGATTCAACATTTTTAAAGCCAAAGCCATTTACACTAATTGATCATTAAATGTGACCTGTAACTATGTCATAAGGTGTTATTCAAAAAGATACTTTAAACGGCAGTGTGACATCCTCTTGAGCTAGGAGGTGCTCCTACACTACCCTGGGCGTACACCTTACACTAAATGTCAATGCACACAAGTTTGCTCAATTGTATCTAGACCATCCCAGTTGATCATTGTGTTGGCCCTCACTGTTACCAATGTCAAAGAGCAATTCCAGGAAATCCCTGCATTCATCTGTCTGATCATGCTCCGTCTGATCATGCTCCGTCCGATCATGCTCTGTCCAATCATGCTCTGTCTGATCATGGTCCATCCGATCATGCTCCGCCTGATCATGCTCCGTCCGATCATGCTCCGTCTGATCATGCTCCGTCCGATCATGCTCCGCCTGATCATGCTCTGTGTGATCATGCTCTGTCCGATCATGCTCTGTCTGATCATGCTCCATCCGATCATGCTCCGTCCGATCATGCTCTGTCTGATCATGCTCCGTCTGATCATGCTCCATCCGATCATGCTCCGTCCGATCATGCTCCATCCGATCATGTCTGTCTGGTCATGCTCCATCCGATCATGCTCTGTCTGATCATGCTCCGTCTGATCATGCTCCGTCCGATCATGCTCCGTCCGATCATGCTCCGTCCGATCATCCTCCGTCCGATCATGCTCTGTCTGATCATGCTCTGCCTGATCATGCTCCATCTGATCATGCTCTGTCTGATCATGCACTCTGTTTATTATATTCAGGTGCTAACCAATCATTTTAGAACCTTTCAGATTTCTGATTTTATGGTGTGTGTTAGGGTTGTTTACACTACATCTTTATTCAATGCAAGACACAGGAGTGTGTGTGTGTGCATTCATGTGTATGTGTGCTTACGTGTGTGCATGCGTGTATCCATCCGACGACCAAAGTAATAAGACACAATTAATGTTATCCATCCGACGACCAACAAGAGGTAATAAGACACAATTAATGTTATCCATCCGACGACCAAGGTAATAAGACACAATTAATGTTATCCATCCGACGACCAACAAGAGGTAATAAGACACAATTAATGTTATCCATCCGACGACCAACGAGAGGTAATAAGACACAATTAATGTTATCCATCCGACGACCAACAAGAGGTAATAAGACACAATTAATGTTATCCATCCGACGACCAACGAGAGGTAATAAGACACAATTAATGTTATCCATCCGACGACCAACAAGAGGTAATAAGACACAATTAATGTTATCCATCCGATGACCAACAAGAGATAATAAGACACAATTAATGTTATCCATCCGACGACCAACGAGAGGTAATAAGACACAATTAATGTTATCCATCCGACGACCAACAAGAGGTAATAAGACACAATTAATGTTATCCATCCGATGACCAACAAGAGATAATAAGACACAATTAATGTTATCCATCCGACGACCAACGAGAGGTAATAAGACACAATTAATGTTATCCATCCGACGACCAACAAGAGATAATAAGACACAATTAATGTTATCCATCCGACGACCAATGAGAGGTAATAACACACAATTAATGTTATCCATCCGACGACCAACAACAGATAATAAGACACAATTAATGTTATCCATCCGACGACCAACAATAGATAATAAGACACAATTAATGTTATCCATCCGATGACCAACGAGAGGTAATAACACACAATTCATGTTACCCATCCAATGACCAACAAGAGATAATAACACACAATTAATGTTATCCATCCGATGAGCAACAAGAGGTAACACACAATTAATGTTATCCATCCGACGAGCAACAAGAGGTAATAACACACAATAAATGTTATCCATCCGACGACCAACAAGAGATAATAACACACAATTAATCACAAAATGGCAAAACCCAAAAGGCAACAAGACAACTGGACAACACTGTCAGTGTAATCCTGACATACTGACTATCTTTTGGCCAGGGAACACTGACTGTGACGTAGTCAGCAGCAAGCCCTGGCTCACAAAGATGGTGTGGGAATAAATCCACATCTTGATAGGTCGATATGTTGGGATACTGATGTATCTAACAGCCCCTGGCTACTAGGATGGTGTCATAAAGAATTAAACAGAGGTGGTGTGCCTCCAGAAAATGTGCCCACAAACATGGTCACATGACATTGGAGTAAGGTTTAATTTGAAGCCCAATAATCTTGCGAGCTTGTTATGAGGGTGTATGGAGCCCATACAGATATGTTAAGTGGTAACTTAACTGATAAACGTGTACATATAATAATGTATGCACATTTAGTGGGGTAAATTTTCTAAGTACACTTTACATGAAGCTCAGAGTAGAATACTTAGTAGGGTTCAGGTGGGTTTAGATGTCAATGGTGTGATTTGTGTATTTAAGTGGCATGGTCCTGGGAATAGTTCACACAAAATATCCTGTAAATATTTGTGATGAAATGATAACATCTCTTGTAAATAACACAAAGCATTGCAATATAACAAGTTTATAGACATTGTGAAAGAAAGGTACTTACTTTAGTTATCACAATGTATCACAATTCAAGGCATGTCTAGCTCTGCTAAATTTTATTCAAATAGAGTTAACTTTTAAAAATATTCCTGTAATTGTAATGGTCAAAGTTAAAGCTATTTTATTAGCTAGTTAACAAGACTTGCCATCCAGATCCACAAGCTCCAGGCAGCATGAAGACAAGGAAGCCTTTGGCTTATCGAGAGTCCAACAATTGTCCACCTAGGTGTAGCCCGCCCTCCCCAGATAGCTGTCAATTTGTTTTGAATATATTCAATCTGCTAACATTAACACAATCATGATATACTTTGTTCCAGTCATTTATTGTCCTCTGAGAGAATGAGTATTTTCTCACATCCAACCTACACTCTTGTAATGGGATTGTGACTAGTGTTGGATTGTGCCCTCTGGTACTACTGATTTCTTTAAGTTTGAAGAAAATATTTCTATCAATATCTTCATAATGATTCAATATAGTAAAAACTTATATTTTGTTTCCTCTTAGTCTCCTAGTCTCTAATGTTGTCAACCCACAATCTAATAGGCGTCTTTCATAACTCAGATGTTTCAATTCAGGAATCAGCTTAGTTGCTCTTCGTTGCACTCTTTCTAGCTTATCTATGTCCTTCTTACGACACGGCCTCCATGCTTGTATGCAATATTCCAAATGAGGTTTAACTATTGCTTTGTACAGTGGTACAATCAGCTGGTTCTCCTTGTGTGATGTTTCTCCTTGTGTGATGTTTCTCCTTGTGTGATGTTTCTCCTTGTGTGATGTTTCTCCTTGCGTGATGTTTCTCCTTACGTGATGTTTCTCCTTACGTGATGTTTCTCCTTGTGTGATGTTTCTCCTTGTGTGATGTTTCTCCTTGTGTGATGTTTCTCCTTGTGATGTTTCTCCTTGTGTGATGTTTCTCCTTGTGTGATGTTTCTCCTTGTGTGATGTTTCTCCTTACGTGATGTTTCTCCTTACGTGATGTTTCTCCTTATGTGATGTTTCTCCTATTAGCCCTAATACTTGGTTATCCTTTAAAGCAGCAATTCAACATTGCTCTGAAACTTTCATGTCAGCACTAATTGTTCCTCCTTTAGAAGTCCTTTTCTTTTACAGCTTTACCTAATATGGTATCCCCCATTATGCATTATTTGCCCACATGTCCACGTCTTATGTGTATACATTTACATTTCCAAATATTGAATAACATTTGTCATTTTCAGATCATTTGACCAACTTGGCTAGATAATCTTATAAAGAGTGTTTAGCTGCATTTGTTATAACTGTTCTGAACACTTTTGTATCATCTGCGAATTTCTGTACTTTGCTTGACACATCGTCATTCAAATCATTTATATATCAAGGACCCCTCTGAAACCCCACTCAAAACTGGTTTCCAGTTTGAAATCTCCCCCTCTACTATTATACATACTACTGTCTGTCTTCTGTCTGTCAACAATGTTTCTATCCAACTGATCACACCATCCCCTGTACCATGGGCTTTTAGTTTAATTAACAATCTGTGACATGGCACTTTATCAAATGCTTTCTCATCTAAGTAGATAACATCCACTGGTGACCCCATCATTTACCCACTTTGTAATTTCTTCAAAAACATAACAGATTGGTTAAACAAAACCTAGATTTTATTAACCCATTTTGAGATTCATTTATTAATTTGTATTTTACAAGGAATTCCACCGTGTGGTCTCTAATAAGCATTGCTAATAATTGGCATAACACTTATATTAAACTGACTGATCTGTAATTCTCTGTCTTGCTCATTGATTCCTTTACACGCAAAAATATCAGATGACATCTGTCACCTTACTGCAAAAAATACAAGCAGCAATTAATTGGAATTACTACATCGAAACAATTTAGGTGACAAATTGTGGACTACCGGTCTATTGTGTTAAATAACTGTATCTTGTGTTAAATAACTGTATATTATATGTTAAATCAAACAAGAGGTCACCATTTGTTAGCTGTTGTAGCTGAACAGTCTGGCATACATCCAAGTGGGATACGTGTGCACCAGTCTGACATACACCCAAGTGGGATACATGTCTGCACCAGTCTGACATACATCCAAGTGGGATACGTGTCTGCACCAGTCTGACATACATCCAAGTGGGATACGTGTGCACCAGTCTGACATACATCCAAGTGGGATACATGTCTGCACCAGTCTGACATACACTCAAGTGGGATACATGTGTGCACCAGTCTGGCATACATCCAAGTGGGATACATGTCTGCACCAGTCTGACATACACCCAAGTGGGATACATGTGTGCACCAGCCTGGCATACACCCAAGTGGGATACGTGTGCACCAGTCTGACATACATCCAAGTGGGATACGTGTGCACCAGTCTGACATACACCCAAGTGGGATACTTGTGCACCAGTCTGACATACACCCAAGTGGGATACATGTGTGCACCAGCCTGGCATACACCCAAGTGGGATACGTGTGCACCAGTCTGACATACATCCAAGTGGGATACGTGTGCACCAGTCTGGCATACACCCAAGTGGGATACGTGTGCACCAGTCTGACATACACCCAAGTGGGATACGTGTGCACCAGTCTGACATACACCCAAGTGGGATACATGTCTGCACCAGTCTGGCATACATCCAAGTGGGATACATGTGTGCACCAGTCTGGCATACATCCAAGTGGGATACATGTCTGCACCAGTCTGACATACACTCAAGTGGGATACATGTGTGCACCAGTCTGGCATACATCCAAGTGGGATACATGTCTGCACCAGTCTGACATACACCCAAGTGGGATACATGTGTGCACCAGCCTGGCATACACCCAAGTGGGATACGTGTGCACCAGTCTGACATACATCCAAGTGGGATACGTGTGCACCAGTCTGACATACATCCAAGTGGGATACATGTCTGCACCAGTCTGACATACACCCAAGTGGGATACATGTCTGCACCAGTCTGGCATACACCCAAGTGAGATACATGTGTGCACCAGTCTGACATACACCCAAGTGGGATACGTGTGCACCAGTCTGACATACATCCAAGTGGATACATGTCTGCACCAGTCTGGCATACATCCAAGTGGGATACATGTGTGCATTGGCCTGGCATACACCCAAGTGGGATACATGTCTGCACCAGTCTGACATACATCCAAGTGGGATACATGTCTGCACCAGTCTGACATACATCTAAGTGGGATACATGTGTACCAGCCTGGCATACACCCAAGTGTGATACATGTCTGCACCAGTCTGGCATACATCCAAGTGGGATACATGTGTGCACCAGTCTGGCATACATCCAAGTGGGATACATGTGTGCACCAGTCTGGCATACATCCAAGTGGGATACATGTGTGCACCAGTCTGGAATACATCCAAGTGGGATACATGTGTGCACCAGTCTGGCATACATCCAAGTGGGATACATGTGTGCACCAGTCTGGAATACATCCAAGTGGGATACATGTCTGCACCAGTCTGGAATACATCCAAGTGGGATACATGTCTGCACCAGTCTGGCATACATCCAAGTGGGATACATGTCTGCACCAGTCTGGCATACATCCAAGTGGGATACATGTGTGCACCAGTCTGGAATACACCCAAGTGGGATACATGTGTGCACCGGCCTGGAATACACCCAAGTGGGATACATGTCTGCACCAGTCTGGCATACAGCCAAGTGGGATACATGTGTGCACCAGTCTGGCATACATCCAAGTGGGATACATGTGTGCACCAGTCTGGCATACATCAAAGTGGGATACATGTCTGCACCAGTCTGACATACATCCAAGTGGGATACGTGTGCACCGGCCTGGAATACACCCAAGTGGGATACATGTCTGCACCAGTCTGGCATACAGCCAAGTGGGATACATGTGTGCACCAGTCTGGCATACATCCAAGTGGGATACATGTCTGCACCAGTCTGGCATACATCCAAGTGGGATACATGTCTGCACCAGTCTGGAATACATCCAAGTGGGATACATGTCTGCACCAGTCTGGCATACATCCAAGTGGGATACATGTGTGCACCAGTCTGGCATACATCAAAGTGGGATACATGTCTGCACCAGTCTGACATACATCCAAGTGGGATACATGTCTGCACCAGTCTGGCATACAGCCAACTGGGATACATGTGTGCACCAGTCTGGCATACATCCAAGTGGGATACATGTCTGCACCAGTCTGGCATACATCCAAGTGGGATACATGTCTGCACCAGTCTGGAATACATCCAAGTGGGATACATGTCTGCACCAGTCTGGCATACATCCAAGTGGGATACATGTCTGCACCAGTCTGGAATACACCCAAGTGGGATACATGTGTGCACCAGTCTGGCATACATCCAAGTGGGATACATGTGTGCACCAGTCTGGCATACATCCAAGTGGGATACATGTGTGCACCAGTCTGGCATACATCAAAGTGGGATACATGTCTGCACCAGTCTGACATACATCCAAGTGGGATACGTGTGCACCGGCCTGGAATACACCCAAGTGGGATACATGTCTGCACCAGTCTGGCATACAGCCAAGTGGGATACATGTGTGCACCAGCCTGGCATACACCCAAGTGGGATACATGTCTGCACCAGTCTGGCATACATCCAAGTGGGATACATGTCTGCACCAGTCTGGAATACACCCAAGTGGGATACATGTGTGCACCAGTCTGGCATACATCCAAGTGGGATACATGTGTGCACCAGTCTGGCATACATCAAAGTGGGATACGTGTGCACCAGTCTGGAATACATCCAAGTGGGATACATGTGTGCACCAGTCTGGCATACATCCAAGTGGGATACATGTGTGCACCAGTCTGGCATACATCCAAGTGGGATACATGTGTGCACCAGTCTGGCATACATCCGAGTTGGATACATGTGTGCACCGGCCTGGCATACATCCAAGTGAGATACATGTGTGCACCAGTCTGGCATACGTCCAAGTGGGATACATGTGTGCACCAGTCTGGCATACATCCAACCTAGATACATGTGTGCACCAGTCTGGAATACATCCAAGTGGGATACATGTGTGCACCAGTCTGGAATACATCCAAGTGGGATACATGTGTGCACCAGTCTGGCATACATCCAACCTAGATACATGTGTGCACCAGTCTGGAATACATCCAAGTGGGATACATGTGTGCACCAGCCTGGCATACACCCAAGTGGGATACATGTGTGCACCAGTCTGGCATACATCCAAGTGGGATACATGTGTGCACCAGCCTGGCATATATCCAAGTGGGATACATGTGTAAACTTTATGTTTGCACGAAGAGCTGCTTCACACTATTTTTGAGTTATGTTACATGCTCAGAAACAAACACACAAAATACGTGTTGGTTGACATTGCCGCAGACTTTCAGACAGAATAGAACTGAACATAATCTCCTCAAACAGTCATGGCTTGTGAAAGAAGCGAAACATTCGTACAAATTAATTTCCAAATTTAAAAGTAGCATGAAGGTCATAGTAAGTGTGTATAAATACACAACTGGAAATACTAATACTAATAATACTAAACTTCCATAGCACCTGTATATCCCTAAGAATCTGAGCTCAGTGACGCAACATGAATCGTTAGGCAGAATTGTGAACAGGGACAAGTAACAATCATCATTAGAGCAGGGGACTGCTGAAGGTTAGGGTGGGAATGCGATTATTTCAAATAAATAAGTCTTGAATTTTTTACGAAAGGCAGCTATATTTTCAGATGATTTTAAAGTGATAGGCCGAGTTGATTCCAGATTTTTGGTGCAGCTATGGAGAAAGCATGTTTGCCAATGTTAAGCTTAGTTTTAGGCACAAAAAGTTGGTGTGAAACAGATGACCTCAGGTTTCTGGGGATGTCTGAAAAATGCAGGAGGCTAACCAAATAGGACGGTTGTTGTGTAGAATAACCAGAAAATAATGAACATATACAGTAAGTCTGAATACCTAAATGTTTGCCAAGAGATTTAGGCTCCAGAATAGCCAAGTAGAACTATTCTTACTATTGGCACCTTGCCAAGTGGAATGTAGTGACTCAGTGAGTTGAATACAGCCACATGCATTCAACAAGCCAGTGCATGGACAGTGTATTGTGGAACCAGTGGCGGCTGTGATATTATTAAGATGAACTGTGTCAGACTTCTCTTGCTTGGAGCATTGTGTTCAAGCCGGCTCCTGACACCTAATTAAACACATTAGCAGAGTGCACATTTTAAATAGCAATATGTTATCATTCAATGTTATGATGGCTGATATAGCAAGTGCCGTGAACCATATTGCTCCTTATGGTATATATATAGTACATAGCGTATTTTATACAGTATGTACCAGGTATAAGTTTTAAAATCGACATACTCCGAGTGCATATTTTACACATAAATTTTAAATACACTTAAATTTTAAACATACTTTTCAACACATATGCTAAGCCTGTCTTTAAGTGTATTAAAGCAATCTTTTGGGAATTTTAATATCTTCATAATGTACTAATGTTAATGTGACTAATTTGTGTAATTATATTGATAATTTATTTAGTTTATTAGAATTATGTCTTATTATTCACTAATGACCATCAAAGTGTGTGTGTGTGTGTGCGCGCGCATGTGTGTGCACGCGCATGCGTGTGCACGTGTGCGTGTGTAGTATATAATTTGCCTCATTAACTGTGACAGACTGATTAGTGTGAGCAAAATAAAACATCTGAATTAGTTTACGCCTGTATTCCATTACCAGTTGACTTCACTTGCTCAGCAGTAGACAAAAATGGAATAAGTACCAACAAATTCATGCACGTATTTAAGCCATACCATATTTATTCTATTAAGTGCATAGTTCACTTAAACAATATTTGAGACACAAATATGTCAAATATTGTGTTCCAATAAGCCTATAAACAAGGCATCTGGTTTGGTGTTACTGTGCGATTGATCTCTGCTGTATTTTGATCAACCATTTGAGGTGATCGTTAATTTAAAACAAGTCAAGAGAGTTAAACATTGGAGATAAGGAGCAACCATAAAGGACACAAACAGTTTAACAAGATTTAACAAGATTGCCACCCAGAGAACTCTAGGTGGCAGGTGGACAAGGAAGCCTTTTGGTTTATCGAGTGTCCAACACTTTTTATTTACATGTATCCTGCCCTTTTATGATGTGTCGATTTTATTTTTAAACATATTTACTCTACCAGCACCCACACAATCAGCAGATAATCTGTTCCATTCATTTACAGTCCTTTGTGAAAAAGAGAACTTTCTTATATATCTAATCTACACTGCTCCTTTACTAATGTAACTTCATGTCCTCTGGTCCTTCTATCTTTCTTAACTGAGGAAAAATATTTCTATCAATATTTTCATAACCATTCAATATTTTAGACACTTCTATCTGATCTCCTCTCAATCTCCTAGTTTTGTTAAACCACAGTCTTTTAGGCGCTTTTCATGTCCTTCTTGCAATATGGCCTCCAAGCTTATATGCAATATTCTTAATGAGGCCTAACTATTGTTTTGTACAGCAGTATTATTAGTTCTTTTTCATTATATGCTATATTTCATTGAATTAATCCAAGGATTTGATTTCCCTTTGAAGCTGCAAATCTGCCACTGCTCTGAAACCTTGATATCAGCACTAATGGTTAACCCTAAGTCCTTTTCTTTTACAGTAGTACTTAGTACAGTACCCCCCATTGTATATTCTACATCTTTGTTCCCATGTCCTGTGTGGAGGCATTTACATTTCCCAAAATTGAACAAAAATTACCACTTTTCAGACCATTTGAGCATCTTGTAAATGCTGTCTATCTCCATCATGTTTATTCCTTCTAAGCACTTTTATATCATCTGCAAATTTCAACACCAAGCTTGTTACATCATCGTCCAAATCGTTTATATATATTAATAATAATATAAGTCCCAGTACTGATCCCTGTGGTACTCCACTCAAAACTGATTTCCAGTTTGAAGCCTCCCCATTAACTACTACCCGTTGTCTTCTGTCAATCAGCCATTTTTTTTATCCAGTTAATTAATCAGTTAATTATACCATTTCCTATGCCATGGGCCTTTAGATTAAGTAGTAATCTTTTATGTGGCACTTTGTTGAAAGCTTTCCAAAAACCTAAGTAGATGATATCTACTGGTGATCCCTTGTCTACCCACTGATATCTTCCAAAAAACATAATGTTTGTTAAGCATGACCTCGCTTTTAAAAACCTATGTTGAGATGGGTTTATCAAGTTATGTTTAACAAGAAAATCTGCCATAAAATCTTTAATTAGCTTTTTTAATAATTGGCAAATCACTGATGTTAAACTCACTGGTCTGAAGTTCTCTGACTTATTTCTCGAACCTTTTTAAAATTACGGTATAATGTTTGCTTCTTTCCATTCTAAAGGAACCACTCCCTCTTCTAATGACAAGTTGAAAACTGTTGCAAGCGGTACGCTAATTTGTTCTACAATTTCCAATAGTAGTTTGGGTGGAATCCCATCCATTCCAGGTGATTTATTATCCTTCATAGCCCTTATTTTCTTAGCAACCATTTCCGGGGTTACAATTAACTGTCCTAAATAGTTTGATTCCGCCCCCTTGAACTTAACCTCTGGTACTGGCAGTGAACTAATAAATTCCTTGGTAAACACTGAACTAAAGTACTCATTCAGGTCTTCTGTCATTAAGAATTCCTCTGATATTATATTTCCAGCACTATCTTCTAGAGGACCAAACTTATTCTGAACTTTCTGTTTGCTTCGAACATATGCATAAAAACTCTTGCTGTCATGTTTTATATTACTAGCTAATTGTTGTTCATAGCTTCTCTTTGAATTTCTAATTTCAGCTGTAGCTTGGTTTAGTGCTTCTTTATAAATGTTGTAGTCTTCATCATTTCCAGTACGTCTATATGACTTCCATATCATTTGTTTGCACCTAATCTTTCTAATTGCTTCTTTCAATAAATGTTTCTTTCTGGACCATTTCCCTTGTTTTTCAAGGGAACAAATTTATCGACGATGCACTCTATTTCACTCTTCAAGATATTCCAGCATTCTGTTGCTGTCTTATTCTTCAGTGTGTTGTTCCAGTCTATCTTTGCTAAACATTTCCTCATTTCCTTACATCTTCCTTTGTAGAAATTTCTCCTGTACTGCTTTTTACTGTTCCTTTCTGATTTTACTTTGATGGTAAAATGTATCTGGTTGTAATCACTACTCCCCAGTGGCTCACATATCTTGACATTGTCAACTAATTCATTCTGTGAGGACAAAACTATGTCTAGCACATTCTCTCCCCTGGTTGGTTCTAGCACATGTTGAGAAAGGATAAGGATACTTTAATTTTTTTATGTTTTCCCAACAGCATTTAAACAAATACAAATTATATACATTTATGCACACACATAGATACTGGTGTATGTAATAATATCAAAAAAATTCAATACAACTGAAGATATGTAGTCAGCAAAATATACATTTTGCAAAAACGAAAGAACAAAAATTGCTGTGGGAGACTCCTACTGAAGGAAACTATCTTGTACTAAAACTAAAAACTTGTGGTCCTCATTCCCCGTACGGTGTAGAGATTTCCATTGTGTATGACCAAGGTTAAAATCCCCCATAATAATACAGTCCTGTTTTGCTCACTTCACTATAATGTTTTGTACTTTTTTATTCTATTCTATGCTTATGTTTGGACTTCGATAAACTAACCCAACCATTAACGTTGAGTTTCCTGTAACTATGTTACACCTATCAGCTTCTTCGCAATCTGCTTCTCTTTCTAATTCTATTTCACAAGTTTGGATAGATTCTTTAATATATAAAATAACTCCACCTCCCTTTCTTCCTATTCTATATTTCCTAAACATTACATAGCCTGTCAGTCCCAATTCGGCATCTGATATATCAGTGGTGGCCCATGATTCGATTATACCTATTATGTGAGGGTCAATATCTTCTAACATGTTTAGTTCACTTCTTTTGTTTACTATGCTCCTTGCATTTAAACAAATGCATTTATATCCTGATTCAGAACAATTTTTCAGGCTGTCCTTTGCCGATTTGTTTCTGCTGTCTTTATCTACGCCTCCAGTTTCAGGCTTCTCTGTGAATCCCCCCTGCGAATCTAGTTTAAATAGATGCAGCCTGTCCCACTGTCAACAGATTGCAGCAAGTTCTCTGAGAAAAGTGCTGCCCCCTTTCCAATAAGAGGAGGCCATCTCTCATTTACATACCTTCCCTCCCAACAAAGTATCCCCATAAGTCTATGAATCCCATCCCCTCTTCTTCACACATCTGCTTAACTGGTGCGTTGATTGCCATCCTCTTGCAATTTCTATAAGTTGGCCCCTTTCTTCCCATTACTAACAAAATTCCTCACAGAATAATTTGTTCAACTTTTGTTTTCTTTAACTTCCTCACTAACTGTCTGCATTATTTATCCCTATGTGTACTAGTATAGACCCTCCCTTGCTTTGCCCCAAAACCTTCTCTACCCTTTCAGTCACATGTTCTATCCTAGCCCTCAGTAAACAAACAACGACGTCCTCCCCCTCGCTTAGGATCTTATCTGTCTTTCACAGAATAGAGTCGCCCATAAACACCCACTCTTTCTCACTGCCCCTTCAATCACTGCCTCAGAGTAGCTCCTTCTCAGATTTGTCTGGTTGTTGTCTTTTCCCCCCTCGTCTTCTCTTCTGTCACATTCTCTTCCATTCCATTCTTTCCTTTTGCTTTTCCTCCTGTCATCATCCCTTTTTTCGACTTCTCTCGTGTCACATTTATTCTCATTTCCTTTCGTCCTGTCAACTTTCCTTCCATCGCATTTTCTTTTCTCCTCTCCTGTCCCATTTTCCCTCCTACCTCCTTCTCTACAATTACTTTCTCCCCAAACAGTTGTAGTGTGTGCTGTCTACAATATCGATGATTCACATGTGACAATTTAGGCATCCACATATGAACAAAAGGATACCATAACACTGTAAAGTCTGATCATTTAGGTGGAACCTTCGACCTACACATTCCACTGTCATCCATGAGCTTTGAATCTAGAGTGACATTGGCTGAAATTAAATCACAACGATAGATTCAACAGTGAAGGTTTGCCTTGGAGATCACTGTCAAGATGGTCCTAAAAGGGGATGTATCCTAATTAGGGCATGTTCTCTTAACATAATGAATTTGATACTTTGATAACTAATAATCAGTTATTAATCAATTATTCTTCTGCGTGGTTTATGTACCCAGGAAGCCTTGTGGTATTCAAGGTTCATTTTTTATTCTTATGATATTCATGAACACACTTCTGATAATATCCCATGAGAATAAGTTATTAACCACATAGCACCAAAGGGTCACGTTTGATTTACATGCGTCTGACAAACAAAAGACCTGGTTCAAACATTGGTGCCACTTCTTGTGTCTTGTGGAATGTCTTCAAGTGGCAGTCTTAGGACCAACGAAGACATTCCCATAGTCTGTGCAATTTGAAGGCTTTCTGCATTATGAAATTTAATTAAACACTGACTTTGGAAACAATTAAATTTTACCTAAAAAGGGTAATGGAGCCATGATAAACCAAACTGATAGGTTCATCAATATAATGTCATGCTTTGTATTTTTTATGAATAACCAAGACAACTTAGCATTTTAAAACAAACACATTTCTGTACTAATTGAATGCTGATGTCATACATAGCCAAAATGTGTGCTTTGGTATGCTCTCTGAGATTTGTTGGTGGCATGGTTTCATGCCATGGTGCAAACTTTTAATTTTTTCCTGTCATGCTGTAGTTCAGACACCACGAGTTTACAAATACATTTTGTAGTCTTGCATGATACATTCACTTGTACTTTCAGAAATAAATAATCTGGTACATACATTACATAGTTGTATGCCTCAGTTTGTAGAAAGTATTATTAAGTAAGAAGTGTAATTACAATAAATATTACATTCTCTGTCCCCTATTAACTGTGTGTATTAAATGTTTCAAGAACGATAATTAGCAAAAATGCACAATTCCTCCGGACTGGGTCTGCAAGATACAGACACAGTAGATGCAAACATCACCATTTGATATGTGGACTGTCTACATACTTCAGAACAACTGCAGAAAACAAGCAATGTGAACAATCAATCTAAGTCCATCTAGCATCTGGTATGAACCCTAAAACCAGCATGAACCCTAAACTAACTAAGAATTTAAACAAAATATTGTGTAAGACTTGAAACAGAAACATCTAAGATTGTAAGTGAACCGCTGTGATCATGTTAAAAATGAGATACTTGTAAGTTGTAATATACTCAGTTTTCTGCCTAGGTCGAATAACCCTACTTGTGGCTACAGACAGTTATACTCTGCAAGCGCCCCAATCTTGAAACACATCCCTATCCTGATTGCACCATGTACGCGGTTCAATTTTTCAACAATCCAACAGAGAGCGTCCCGCGATTGGGATACAAAGTCAAAATCGGAGCGCTTGCAGACATCACGCCACGTGCTCAATTTGATTGTTCAGGCGCCCATATTTCGACACCTATCCCGATCGCCGTTAACTTCTTAATTGTGTGTGCCAACAAATATTAAAATATGTTGATTTGAGGAAGCACCGATCTTCAAAAGTGGACAGATCAGAATGGCGGTCTTTCGCGCACCGCCTTGACTATACATATCGTCAAGCAGTCCTTATTTTTTTGTATCTTCAAAAGTTACCGTCCAATCTTCTACCGTTAAATTCTTTCTCATGTGATTGTGCTAAATTATCAAAATACCTTTTGATCTGAGGAGGCGCCAATCTTCGCAAGTCAGTAGACCCTGTTCGCAACGGACTTTCGCGCAATGCCTCGACTTTACATATATTGCCAAGTAGTCCTTATTTTATTCATATCTTCAAAACATAAAGTCTGATCACCTGGAGACTTTTACACTAATTCACTTAGATCTGTCATTTAATTCTTAATCATGAAGTGTGCAAAAATTATTAAAATACATTTTGATCTGAGGGGCCACCAAACTTTGCAAGTCAACAGAGCCTGTTCGCGACAGACTGTCGCAAAGGACCATAGTCGGCATGTGTGATTAGAAAAATGTTTTATTCATACTCTTTATGTGTTAATGTACCGATATATATAATGATACCTAATGACGTTTAGTATAACATAGCTGAACTATAGTACTGAATAATTGTGTAATGTGTGCATTAAAACAACCAACTCCCCCTCAATGTGCACTGACCCGCCAGCACAGGAAGGTGTTCATGCTCGTGCAAGGCATCCCATTTCTAGGTCACAACATCAGGTGCCTGTGCAGTGGACTAGCCAGGGGTGCTAAGGTTGCTGGCAGCCAGCGTCTTGTTTTGGCCAAATCGTTTAGCAGTAGCTACCTGTAATAATTATTATTAATTTTAATCATTAAACAGTGGCTTCAAACTAGTGACAAATACTTTTTTGTTTGTTGACTGGTTGTTAACATTGAGATTGTGTGTTATTTCTGTAAATAAAACAAAATTAGCTATTCATTATTTTAATGTATGACATCACACCTTTTCAGTTACACCTTTGACTATTTGCAGTGCAATGCATCTAAATTTCTGTTCAGCCTTGGTCAACAATAGTTTGCATACCTTCTGCTTATATAATAATCTCTGGGAATATTCAATATGATGTGAATTTATACATAAAATGTTATGTCATGCTGAATGCTGTGTTTTGCTAAAAATTAAATAAAGTTAAGACATGCCAATTTAATTAAATCGAACATGTTGCTTGTACATTTCAAATTTTCTAAATCGATCATAAGTCTATCTCAATTGTGTTAAACCTAGCCCAAAGGAATTTGGCACAAGAGACTTGAGACAAAACATTGTTTTTGTAATGTTATGCATGCCCATTTTTGCACATAACAATAAATTACGTTACTAACATTATAATTCTGTTTATTAATATAATTTGATTTTGTTCAGACATAACTCTGAAAATGAGCAAATTGGACATTGTAGCTTCCTACTCCCAAAAGATTTAGAGAGAATCATTTTGTGTATTGTACCTGTTTTTTTCATGTAAGTTAGTGTCATCACAATTTCAGCAAAGTTTGAGGTCCATTAACTCTGAAATTAGTAAGACTAGAGCTGTGAAATGTTTAGTGCTTACTCTGACTCTGTTGTCACTGTGCATAGTAGAAAGAGTGGCAATGCAGATTTTGGCGAGATGGATATATTGTGGTTTAGTAAAAAATCCAGACATGACGTATATCATGTTTTGAAAAGAAACACTCTTTTTGTGCACATATTTAAGAAGGATATATATATCACATTTTATTATAAATTAGATATTGTACTAACTCACTACATAGTTACACAAATGTTTCAACCTTATTCCAACAAACTTTCAGAAATGGCTTTATATCATGTTTTGCACAGAAACCCTTCATGAATTGATATTAAATATTAATTTATATATATATATATACATGTATATATATATACATATATATATCACTTTATAATATACATCTAATATATATTTTATATATATATATATATATTTAATTCTTTTCACAAAAGACAAGTTTCAGTGTTAGGGAACTTATATATATATATATATAAATAAATAAATAAATAAAAGTCGGGCGCTTTACATACATGCACACGTATATAATAGTATTATACATTAAAAAAAATGCTAAGAAATAAATATGTAAAAAAATATACCATTACCTTAAATATAATTATTAAAAAAAGAGAGATCATTAAAAAAACGTTTAAACAAATTAAGATATTCTTAAAAAAACTACATAAATACATTCATTTATACAAGAAGAATAACCATAAATATGTTAAGAAACTAATAAAATAAAAAATATACGTATCCATATAAAGCACATAAAATGTCCTCGTCGGTGAATTATAAAAACGTTTGTTTAAAAAGGTGAGTCTTCAAAAGTGTTTTAAACACTTGTAATGATGTTGCTGTCCTGAGTGTAGGAGGCAAATTGTTCCATAGAACCGCCGAGCAAACCGCGAAACGGTGATCACCATGAGTAACAGTTTGTGAGGCCGGTACGAACAAAAGGCGAGGATGCGAGGTAGATCGTAGAGTTCTGTTGATGGGACGGTAGCCAATTAATTCACTTATGTAGTCCGGCGCTAGACAATTCAAGGCACAATATGTAAACGCCAGCACTTTGTAGGTCGGTCTCAAATGAACGGGTAGCCAGTGTAAGCGCTGCAACACGGGCGTGATGTGTTCGTATTTCCTCGTGCGAGTAATTAGGCGAGCGGCACAGTTCTGCACCCTTTGTAGACATTGCATCATTGTGTGTGGGAGACCATAAAGAAGTGCATTCCCATAATCTAAACGGGATGTCACTAGTGCGTGAACAAGTGTCTTGCATGATTCTTCTGTCAGATGTGGCCGAATTCGCCCAATGTTTCTAATATGATAGTAGCAGCTTTTCACAGTGTTGGCAATCTGCTGTTCCAATTTCAGGTTGCTACCAAATAGCACACCCAAACTGCGCACGCACGATGATAGTTCAATTCGATGGCCGGCTACTGTGATGTATACATTGGCAGGCAGACTGCCGCGTTTCTTCGCTGAATAAAAAACGATCGCCTCGGATTTCTCTGTGTTCAGTTTTAACTGGTTTCTAGTCAACCATGCAGCCACTTCCGCAACACACAATTCCACCTTAGCCAGTGCCGCAACAATTGATTCATCTCGTTCAACCGTGAGGTAGATTTGAATGTCATCTGCATAACTGTGATGCTCCATGCAGTGTTTAGCAACAATATCTCTGATAGGTTTGGTGTACATGCAATACAAAGTAGGGCCCAACACCAACCCTTGGGGGACGCCACACGCCAAGATTGACTCAACCGACTCGGCACTTCCCCCTGCCACTTTCTGATACTGTTCGCTAATGCATGATTTCAGCCACGCAAGCGCCTTATCGGTGATACCGAATGAGTGTTCAAGTCGAGTCATCAACAACTGATGATCGACTGTGTCAAACGCGGATGACAAATCAAGCATCACGAGAATTGTTGTACATTTCCTATCCAGTGTCGCGGCAATGTCATTCTTGACACGGAGTAGAGCTGTTTCTGTGTCCACGACGGTACGCAGACTGAAAAGGGTCATGCAGAGCATGTTCATCAACGTGCGTGCCAATTTGTTTTGCAACGACTTTCTCAACCAATTTCGACACAAATGGCAAGTTAGACACTGGCCGGTAGTTGCTCAAAATGTCTTTATCCAGCGTAGGTTTTTTCAGGAGTGGTTTAACGATTGCATGCTTGAAGTCAGCAGGTACATTTGTTGAGGTGAGAGACGCATTTATCGTAGCGGTGATTAGTGGAACTAACTCATGCGAACATTGTTTTAGCAGCCACGTCGGTACTGGATCTAATTCACACGACTTAACCGGAACAGATGCAACTAATCGTTCAACGTCCGATTCAGTGACTGTCTCAAAGCAGACTAGTGGCACACCACTGAATGCTGCGTCGTTGCTCATAGCAGCCAACGTAATGTCCGAACGATCCTCACCGCAGTCGACGATGTATTTTCTGATGTTAGAAACTTTCTCAATAAAGTGATCACCAAAGCGTTATGCCACTATTGCCCATATATATATATATATATAAGTTCCCTAACACTGAATCTTGTCTTTTGTGAAAAGAATGTTGATTAATGAAAGATCAAACATAAATGGAGTGATCATTTTATATAGTCCTGGACAGGTCATTTACTATAAGTATTGTATGAAAATCCACAACTGACATACACAATGGGCTGAATTTACCACAGCCAAACTGTGGAGCACTTAACAGCCTTCTATCAAACTGTAGGCAGTAGCTATTTGTTTGGCATGTACTATACTTTATAGTGGATTATAATTTGCAACTGATAGAAGCTATAGGCATATTCTTAATCCAGCATGAATACAATACTAGACTACAGGGTTGTATGTTTTATGTCATGTCCGCATGATATTAAACATTGGCATAAACCGCAGTTTAAACCACCTTGGCAGAAACTGGATTATGCCACAACATACAAAACCTTTGGTTATTATTAAACATCAGCAAAGAGCATCATGATCAAGAAATCCGTATAAGGACTAATTGCATGTTTACCAGTATCAATATAAATTATACTAGAAATATAGATATATATTGGTAAGAAATATATATATATTGGTAAGTTCATGAGTTGGCAAACCCATGTGTGACACCTTGTGAAAATTCAAACTTACATTTTCAATGTTTCTTTCCTGTTGTGTAGTGCAGAAACATGTACAATTTAATTAATTAGACACAATGAGATAATGACGCAACTTTATTTATTTATTCTAAAAATGCAAATGCATTACCAGCACGTTGGTTGTAGGTGTAACATGGACACCAATTGAAGGCAATTTCTCATACTAACACATAATGGGCATTTCCATGGAAACATGGAAAATGGTCTTAAAATTGTTTTCTGAATTTCCAAAGAATTTTTTTTATGGTGGGACATAACTTAAATTTGTCAGAGAATTGTGTTTCAATGTTTGCACAATGTACTGCAATATTTAAAAATGCACCATTCAAACATTATGCACAGAATTTACAAAATTCACTCGTCCAATATACCAATAATTAGGTGCCCCTGTGCATTACTATTGTCTAATTCAATCTGGGTTTAATTAATTGAGACTACTTCACAAGGCCTTAGTCTCATGTAATTTGAAGAACAAAATTGCAAGTATATTCTGTTTGTTTTGGAAAGGTTTCTACACTCAGGTGGTGAATTGGTGTATTAATGCGAGTCACGAAATTAGAGATTTTTCATTCTACACAGAAACCCCTGGTAGCTTGAGAATGCCAATTATAAATCTCCTCCTGCAGGAATTACCTAACTAAGTGATATTAACATCATCCATATCTAGTTTACACAGATTAAGATATTGGGCTTGAATATGTGTAAGTACTAACGTGGGTCATGTGTAACGCGAGTCATGCAAATCGTGTAGCGTAAGTTTTTACAGCAGTGACTTGTTTTCTTTTTTCTTTTTTTCTATTAAGATATTGGATAAGTTAGTTGTAAAGACTTCACATAGAGGCAGTATTAATAGTATTATTATATCCTATAATCATTCTTCTTTCCTGTTGATAGATAAAAACATGTACACTTAAAAACAATTTAGGTAACGGATGATTATTGAGAGTGACAGGATGAATATTTTTCATGTCCTGAGGTTTGTTGTCAATAACCATACAATATAATTTGTTATTATGTTAAACATTTTGCCATACTTGGCACAACAATCAGTTAGTTTTCTCAACCCAGAAACACCAGGTGAACAAATATAGAGGTCATCTGCATACATCAAGTGATTCATTATGGTGCCGGCATGCGACTGCATCACCCGACTGCATCACCTGTGAGAACAGCATAAATACCCGCCCCAATCTGAAGACGAATAAACGACTTCTGGGAATCCCAATATATAATGACCCGTTCGCCCATTAGCACGTGCATCCTAAACTTTGCATGTAACATGAGTTGAAATTAGTTTTATTATGACCACCTGACCTGCCGACATCCATTGATCTAGTGAGCGATTTCATAGGCTGAGCTTAAATTCAGAGTTTTGCAAAGCGATCAGCCGGGGGTACTGCTGACTGGCACTGACATAATCAGCAGAAGCGATCCCTGGCGCGCAAGGATGAATTAATCACAAATATATGGTTTCAGAACTTGTTTGGATTTATAGATCTATGCAATACTATACATGAAGGTTAGTCTGTATAGTTATATTTGGTTGCAAGTGTTCTTGCAAAGATTTTTTGATGGGAAAAGTGGACTAGTGTTTTTCAATTCTTGTGCATTACAGTTCTTGATTTGTACTACTATGTTCAAGCTGGCATTACAGTACTTCATATCAATATGTGTAACATGAAAGGGTTAATGCATATTTATATCTAATGTTATCTTCTTTCTTCATTACATTGTCTTCATGACATAATACAAACAGAAAATTCATTTCCTGTTAGTAGATGATAGCTGATTTCATGTAACGCGAGTCACATTAACACATATAATAGGCCCACTAATACATATGTAAGGAACCAATAACACATATAATAGGCCCACTAATACATATGTAAGGAACCAATAACACATATAATAGGCCCACTAATACCAATAACACATATAATAGGCCCACTAATACATATGTAAGGAACTAATAACACATATAATAGGCCCACTAATACATATGCAAGGAACCAATAACACATATAATAGGCCCACTAATACATATGTAAGGAACCAATAACACATATAATAGGCCCACTAATACATATGTAAGGAACCAATAACACATATAATAGGCCCACTAATACATATGTAAGGAACTAATAACACATGTAATAGGCCCACTAATACATATTTAAGGAACTAATAACACATATAATAGGCCCACTAATACATATGTAAGGAATTAATAACACATATAATAGGCCCACTAATACATATGTAAGGAACTAATAACACATATAATAGGCCCACTAATACATATGTAAGGAACCAATAACACATATAATAGGCCCACTAATACATATGTAAGGAACCAATAACACATATAATAGGCCCACTAATACATATGTAAGGAACCAATAACACATATAATAGGCCCACTAATACATATGTAAGGAACTAATAACACATATAATAGGCCCACTAATACAAGGATTAACTTTACCATAAACAATTATATATATGACCAAAAATGATGCAGGAGCATTACAGCCAAAGGTTGTGGGTGTAACATGGACAAAAACATTACGCAATTTTTTGCACCATGGTAACATCATTACATCATAACATAAATCTCCCTATCACCTTCTTGGTACATTTCAAATGCAGCGGTGTTAAATTCACTACTGATGTAACAAAGGATATGATGCCCTTTCTATGTGATATGTGTAAAGCAAATGGCATCCTAAAAATATGGATATAGATATGCGGTTGTGGGTGTAACCGATGTGGACGCGCAGGTTACACCCACAACCACAAGTTTGCAGCTCCCTATCAGTGCTACACATGGTATCCCATCAAATTTTTGTTGGATCCTAATAACACACATATTGAACTATATGTGGATGCATATATTAGAATGCATGACATTTCCTCCACAAATTGATGCAAAAACAAATTTACCCTGTTTCCATGTCACAAATTAGGCTTGCAAAAATAGCCTTGCATTGAGGCTATTACGCACCAAAGTTATTATGTATAGTATATTATGCACTTACAAATAAACAGTTGCCATATCAAGGCTACTTTTATGTGTAATATATCTACCAAGTATAATGTATCAGTTGATGTGAAATAGTTCGCATTGTTGCCAGAAATTATTGTAAACGATGTACTTGAAATCAACACCCTGAAAAGTTTGCCAACTCGTGAACTTACCCATACATAATTCAGACCGCAGCTGTTTTCTTGAAAAGTCCCGTTTCCCCACTTATTTGACAAAAAACATAAAAATTCTTTCAAACGTTGTTTCTGACATGTTTCCAAAACTATCCATTAGATAGCACCACCACACAATGCAACATGACATGATTACTTTGGGCTGGGATCGGCTGACTTGCAGTGTCAATCTACGGGTGGGTTTGGCTGACGTGAGGTCTACTTTGGAGTGTTGCAACGTTTCGATCCACCACCTATGGATCTTGATCACGCATTGATGTCATGTGATGTGGCTCAGATTTTTGTGGAATGATCTGGTTGTAGCCACATCACATGACATCAATGCATGATCTAGATCCACAGGTGGTGGATCAAAACACTGCAAGTTTCCACTAAACGCTCCAAAGTAAATGTTAATTCTTGCTGCCCATTCAAATCTTGGAGCCATGAACAATATTTTCCATATATTATAAGCTTTTTCTGAAATGCTCTTTTTCTAGTGTTTATTGATTTAAATGAAGATTTTTGCCGGTTTCTGTTACAGTTGGCAGTGTCAACCTGTTTCCACTGGTGCAGTTCGCAACATGATTTATACTATAATATATAGTATTTACCAGCACATGACGGAAACCATGCAAGTCTGCTTCATCCCCTGACCTTCTTGTTCAAGGGATGAAGCTCTAGAATTCTTGTGAAGGAAAAGGAAACATTGATTTGTAGGACGTGTTAACATTTTACAGATACAAAGGGTATCAATATCATACAATGCTAGTTTGGGATATATATATATATACATTGAAACACTAATTTAAATAAATAAATTATAATAAAAAGGTCATGTGGACATGTCCAAAAGCAACTCATTTATGGTCACACTATCTAACAAGAAAGAAACAAGCAGGAAATTTTGGATGTAGAAGACAAACAGGACAGATAACTATCGGGCAGGGACAGACAACTGTCGGGCAGGGACAGACAACTGCTGGACAGGGACAGACAACTGTGGGACAGGGACAGACAACTGTGGGACAGGGACAGACAACTGTCGAGCAGGGACAGACAACTGTGGGACAGGTACAGACAACTGTGGGACAGTGACAGACAACTGTCGAGCAGGGACAGACAACTGTGGGACAGGGACAGACAACTGTCGGGCAGGAACAGACAACAGTTGGTCAGGGACAGACAACTGTCGGACAGGGACAGACAACTGTCGGACAGGGACAGACAACTGTCAGACAGGGACAGACAACTGTCGGACAGGGACAGACAACTGTTGTGCAGGGACAGACAACTGTCGGTCAGGGACAGACAACTGTTGGACAGGGACAGACAACTGTTGGACAGGGACATACAACTGTTGGGCAGGGACAGACAACTGTCGGGCAGGGACAGACAACTGTCGGTCAGGGACAGACAACTGTTGGACAGGGACAGACAACTGTTGGGCAGGGACATACAACTGTTGGGCAGGGACAGACAGGAGATGATAGGTCGACTGTACAGTGCACAAGACAAGCTGCCACTTACCGTGAGTAGGTGCCTCGACTGCCATCAGGTACGCCCGGTCTATGGAGCTCTTCGAGTTGGAGCTTGATGACGAGTGGGCACTTCCCGGACGTCTCCGACCAGGAGATTTTGTTCTCCGTGGCTGTCTCCATGACGACACTGCGGAACTATGTTTCCATGATGGGTGGTTGTATATTTGTAGCTGTGGCTTGCCCTCGAGATCAGCTGACTTTGACAGTCCGAGGGTGAGTGGGAAGTACTCGCTTGCTAATGCCTCCAAGTAGAGGTCACTTGTAGTGACCTTGTCATGAACACTAGCTGAGGTTGTCCGGTGACCTTTAATCCCTGAGAGCACATCAGTGAGAGAGTGACCAGTGGGCGAAGTGGGCGACAGGAATCCATTGTTTGTGGGGGGCGAGAGAGGACTGCTGACCGATGCGGTCATTCTATCACTGACCACAGGTGCACTGGTCGGTCTGGTCATCATGGTGTGGTCATTGAAGGCAGACACCGGGGAGGTGACCGAACCCGAGAGAGGGGAGGTGACCGCCTCCATCCCGTTGGTGTCTTCAGGGCTGTACGTGCAGCCATTGGTTAACTTGCTGACCAGCTGGGATCCACCTGATGGCGACATTGCTGATGGCCGCGGGAGGATGACGGCTGAGTGTGTTGGGAAGGCAATGTCAAGGTGCACTGGTCTTGTGTACCAGCTGGCTGCATCCTTGTTGCTCTTATGACCCAGTGTCCCGTTCGACACGGATCCTGTCGTGCTGCTTTGTGGAGACTCCCCATTGTCTTCCACACCGTTGACTGGCAGCATGCTGTTACCATTGCGCTGATTGAAACTGACGCTCTTCTTCATGTTTCCACTCTGCCCCGCCATCCCATAGTCGAGGTAGTCACGGTAGTTGTCAGGAGCGTACAGTGTCGACTGTGTGAGTGACTTACTGGAGGAGCACTGCAAGGTCATCCTTGGCCCAGGTTTCTCCCTGCCGGTCAAACAAAATGAGTCATCAGCAAACCACAAATTAGAAACAGATATCGAGATACAAGTCTCAACAAAATAGACCTAAAACTGTCGCAATTATTTCCTACTCATCTGAAACAGGTTATTTGTTGTTGAAGTAAACCTCTGAAGAAAATCTTGTCGACACGAAAATCTTGTCGACTTGAAAACTGAACAATTACTGTAACTGATTAACCAGAATAGTCCCTTGGTCAGACTACAAACTTGTCATACAGTGCAGACAAGCACCATACAAATACATTACTGAGCAAAACAGGTAGCTGGTTTCAAGTTAATATTCGTGTGTCAAATATCCACCAGTTACATTTACATACAAACCATATCATATTTATGAACTCAAAAGGAGTATGCTCACTAGATTTTTGGCAAGACATTGTCGGTTTCCCGAGTATAATACACCTTGTCATGGTCATCTATATTCCAAGCGCATGGCATGGACGGTACCATGCCAAAAGCCATTCCGTTTGCTTCCAGTTGAGCTGCACCAAAACTACACAGAGATATGCTCAAAGCAGCAGAACACTGCTCCAGTCTGTAGTAAAAATGTTGCAGTAGACTGTGCCAATTCTTCTGGTTATGGCTTCGACTTCTATAGGTGGTTTAGTCACGCATGGCTGAACACGGCAATAGTGTCCAGTGTTACGCTTGAGCTCATAGTGAACTGGTCAATCTGGCTGGCTTCCAACAAGTCTCTGTAGGCATGCTAGCTAAGGATCTTTCACTCAGCTCTATACCTCTGCCATAACAACCAGTGTGTAATAAAGTGCAAATGGCATCTGGCCATACAAAGTAAATTTACACAGTGCGAAGTGCCAGCATGCTCACCGGCCGGCATTGTGCATAGAAACTGAAGAATGTGGTTACTGACTTATCAAACTGCTCCTATGCTGAAAGATATGTATACAAGCATTACTCTGTGCAAATATTGAATGAGATATATTCCAGGCGCACAATATTTGATTATGTACGTGCTGTTTGAAATGTATGCACAAGTAATTTATAGTTGGAACTTGCTTGTGGCTGCAGTTACTGAAAGTAGCCAATTCAGAGCACTTGTAAATCTGTCTGTCTGCCACTGTTTGAAATGGCTGGTATGTCGCCTGACAATGGCGTCAACTAGTAATTCTTAAGTTACATGATTTTTATAATACTACTGCATTCCAAATATGTGTACTGGTCAGAATTAGTTATAGGGGTGAAATATTTCAGAATTATAATAACAGTGTAGATCGGAATAACATAGCAATGATAGTATAAGGCAACATTTTCTCCAAATTATAATATGAGTACAGGTCGTAATAACATAGTATAGGGCGGAAAATTCTCAGAATCAAAATAAGAGTATATGCCTGAATAATGGTAGAGTGGAGATTTCTTGGAATTACAATAAGAGCATAGGTTGGAATATCACTGTAGGGTGGAGATTTCTTGGAATTACAATAAGGGCATAAGTTGGAATATTACTGTAGGGTGGAGATTTCTTGGAATTACAATAAGGGCATAGGTCGGAATATTACTGTAGGGTGGAGATTTCTTGGAATTACAATAAGGGCATAGGTTGGAATATTACTGTAGGGTGGAGATTTCTTGGAATTACAATAAGGGCATAGGTTGGAATATTACTGTAGGGTGGAGATTTCTTGGAATTATAATAAGGGCATAGGTTGGAATATTACTGTAGGGTGGAGATTTCTTGGAATTACAATAAGGGCATAGGTTGGAATATTACTGTAGGGTGGAGATTTATTGGAATTACAATAAGGGCATAGGTTGGAATATTACTGTAGGGTGGAGATTTATTGGAATTACAATAAGGACACAAGGCAGAATAACTGTATAGGATGTAACAGTTTCTATTAACTACTAGGATTAATCAACATTTGCTTTTGTATTTAGCCAAATTAAATATGTGTGGCGGCTTAGGAAAACCAGTCGGAAGTCGCCAGGGGTAATTGCCCGTAAACACGTCATAAAGTTGATTTTGTGTCATTGGGTTGATTTTGAGATTTCACTGTGATCTTTTAGCTAACATACTTATTTATAAGTTCCCCAAGTAGTTTCCTGATTACCTTGATTAAGTTGTACTTTTTTTGTGTTTTTGTAACCGTGAAGTTCATTCTAAGTTGCAGCATTTTAGAATTAAAAATGCACCATTTTGCGAACGCTTACAACCTAGGACAGAAGTTTCCATGCCCATAAATGACATACTGTTTGAAAGCTATTTACAACATGCAGTTCCCTAGAAGCAGTGCGCACGAATACGTTGGAAGAAAATTGAGTGCGTAGTGAAAGTTAATGGGATTTTATTTGGAAGTGGAAGTTGGATTGGAGTTGTTCATGTAGTTCGATTAATTATTAGTTTAGTTTGATGTTGCTGTAGTTTATATCTGTACATATTTCATAACAGTTTAACATGATATCGAACCGGATTTCGTTGGAAATACAGACTACAGGACGAATTTCGTTTTGTGTTTATGATCTTCGAAAAATCAAAGATGGCTACGCCCATGGGCATGAATGGACCGAAGTTGAACGATGTCATTCGGCGTTTCAACACATTGGCATTGTTGAACATGCAGCATATCGCAAGTGGGGACACCCTCAACGAACTTGTGAATGACTACTTTGTGACACACCCGATTGGCAATGATGACAGTGATTCGGACTTGTCTGATTCGAGCAAGGATGACTTTGACCCGGAGCTGGCGGAGGAAGTGAGCGGACCTGTCAATGACAATGATGACAGTGGAACTGTTGATGTCGACCCGAGGTGCAAGATGAGATGGATAAAACACAAACGCCTCTCTTCAGAGCCAAACAAAAACAGTTCTTTCCAGAGCTAACCACATATTCATGGAAGAGTTTGCTACCTCTTGCGTGTTGATTAGTAATACATTTTTACTAACAAACAACTACAACTTTTTTGACAGGTGCTCTCTTTAAATTATTGTAACTTTAAAAGTAACCATCAGAATTTGATAATAGTTTTAGTGTTCCAAAGCTAAGATACATAGTTACATTTTTCTTCACTACATTGGACATGGTAATAGCACTGGATATTTTTTTATAATACTGCAGCAACATTTTATTTTGACATGAATTATGATGATTCAGCCATTCCAGACACTACAATAAGTTTTGATGGGTGCCCTCTTTAAATTATTGTAACTTTAAAAGTAGATTTTTAGAATTTAATAATTATTTCTGTAAGCTAAAGCTAACAAAAACAGCTACATTTGCGTCACTGGATTGTATATGGTAATAGCAGCAGATATTTTGTTATACCATCATGAAGTTTTGTTTTAATGTGAATAATGACTCTCGACTTTAAAACAGATTTTTCTCCTCACCTGAACTAATTTTTGACTTTGGTTCTAGTGGGAATATTTGAATACAGTAAACTGTATTGGAATTGGAAATAATGTTGCTTTCCATTACTTGAATAAAAATACATATAATTTTTTTGTCAATGTGACTGTTTTTTTTAAACCGCCACACATATCTTTAGTCTGATAATTCTGGGGCACTATATTTTAAGGAGATGTTTTTCATGATCCAGGCTGATTATTATATTCAGTAATTTATCCATCAAAAATATAGTAATCAATAAAATAATTATTAATTTATTAAACATGGATTGCATTTGGCATTATGGAAACTGTTGCCTGGAAATAGGCATATTACGGAAATAAAATATCCATCAATAGAATCTGTAAAATGAAACACTACCAATTTATATCATAGTTCAGCTTTGTTACTGCCATACTACTAGTGCCACCTACTGGACACCAGTAGCACCAGGGGTTTAGCCAGAGACTTGTCTGCCCAGCTTCAAAAATAATAGATGACTCACCAAGACAGGTAGTTACAACTGATAAGACAGGTGGATTTTAAAGGGGATCAGCTTACCACTAGATTAACTAATAGTTCCAAGTCTAGGTGCCCACATTAATGCCTATCGTGGACACAATTGGTAGTGAAACAAATTGAATGGATCAGTATTAATTAAATGAAAGGTTCAAATGACACAGGTGTGTCACTGAATAAACTAAACTGGCCAATAATGGTTGTGATTGACGTAAATGGCTACCATGAATCCATGCAAGCTATTCGCACGCCAGAAGGCACACTTTTGGTTAATTCGTGACTGACAAAAACATTATTTCTGGCTAAAGGCCTGAGTAGCACTAGGCCTAGTTTCCTAGTATTAATATAAATTAGTTTACAGGAGAGTACACACTCGGAGGTCCCAGTTTCCATGAAGAGGTCACAGTCACGCCCAATTTAGTGGGTGACAGCTATTTGTAACAATTTAACAAACTGCCTTGATGGTCTATAAAACACTTGCCTATTAACATCTCTTTGATGTGACCAGTAACGATATATTACCAAGTTGAAATTGAGTCACCCTTCTCAGGCCAGTCGGTAGGTGGGTAACAATACACTGGACACTCAATGATTCGAAATAGTTGATGTGACGATGCAATATTATCATTAATATATTTAACCAGATCAATAGTTATCTGCGATAGCACAGTGAACTATTGATAATAACCATAGTTGGCCAAACACATTGTTCAGTAGATTTACTTATGTCACTGTAATACTATTCACATGCTTAATAGGGCATGTAAGCTTAATAGACTGAATACAGTACAATATTTTTTTATGGAACAGAACAACCTGCCCGGTAGCATGATCTGCTGTCTTCATACAAGTTTATAATTTTATAGAAACAATATGATAACCATGCTGATATATGTGGACAGGAAGCATGTTTGGCTAACACCATCTTTTCAAAAAAATGTTTGCATAACATGAAAATAAATAAGTGACAGAAAATACAATATGGGGCGATTCCATGAAAAGGTGTCCTTGCATGCTAAATTTGAAAGTTGCTCTGAACAACCTGTTGATAGGTAATTCATGTCCTCAGATATATCAAGTGATTGGTGCAATACGTCAACTCATTAGGGGTATATCCAATGTACATACAACATTAAATGAAATTAACTTTAATAGTATGGATGTGAAATGTGTTAAATTGTTAATTAATTTAGTGCCATGTCCCGTACAACACACACAAGACTGAAAGTTATCATAATTAATATTGCTATTTTTATGCACAAATTTTGTTACTTTAAATTCTCTAAATTCAACCTATAAGTAATAATGACATTTGTTGTCCTGTATGACACATCACAGTTTTGGCACCTTTTCTTTAGGCATAGATCATGTCAAGTTGGCCATAACTGCAAGTACCATTCTTCAGAAGATCGGTCCATGAGTTACAGTGAAAAAATGGAACTGTGTTTTCTGTCAGAATCTGCACACTTACGTTTCACCCCATAACCCGTCTCTATTTACCAAATACTGAAACAAAACCAAGACTTCATGGTGAACTGAAATTATTTATATTTGGACTGTCTTCAATGTTGTATTTTCAAGTCTTCTGAATTTGAATCAGCAACTGTATGCTGCCTGGTTGTTGAAATTAGGCCTAATTGGAAAATACATACCTAGTATATATATATATGATCTTATTAGACATTTACACTGATGCTTTTGTAGACCTGGAGGTTATCCTTATATTTAATAACAGTTTAGGTTGTCCTGTACGACAAAATTTGTCCCATATGACACAATTTGTTCCATACCACACATTGTTAATTATCATAAATTTATGTTAATTGTTTTCATTGAGTACAAATACTGAATTAAAGTCCTGCATGACTGTGACATACTTTCAGCTTATTTTTAAAATAAACTAAGGAATTTCAAGTGTTAATTGTGATGTTATTCAGAGATGTCCCGTACAACACTTTTCAGCTGTCCACAGCAACAACACTTTTTCTTTTCAGATATATTCTGTCAACACGGTAAAAAAGCTTATATTTTAATGAAAACTTCTGATTACTTGATCATTAACTATTTAAAAAAATAAGTTTCAAGAATGTTTTCATCATCAACTCACAGAATTATTCAACTTAATATGGTGACCAAAAAATCCTGTACGACACACCACTTTATTACTAATTAAATCTGCACAACAATTTACTAAGCCCAGTTGGCAATTGGGATAAGTCATCATATGGGAGGACTTTCTGTTAGTCACATAGCAGCTGCTGTTTGCATGGTTGTCTCTAAAAATAAAAAAATACCTCTGGATGTCCTGTATGACATGCATGGAATCACCCTATGGATCTATTTCACAAGTTTCTTCAGATTTCTACAAAAAGGCATGCTTATATTAAATCGTCAGCCAGCCCAGTAGAATAATGATAAATTTATGCTTTTTTTAATATAACAAGATTATAAAAAAATTTGGTAGCTTACCTGAAATTTAAATAAAGTAATTATGACTTTGTCATAAAAAAGGAAGTACTGTCACTAGAACTCGATCCCATGTCGAAAAACTTTACGAAAAACGTGTCGTTGCTATGATAAAATTATTGGATTGGCACGACCCTAACATTTACCATGCCTTGCTAAATGCCTAACCCACGCAACAGCTCGGCTCGGACTAGTACACTGCTCCTGACCTAAGCCTTAGCCAATACATGCCAGAAAACTACCTGGCTGCAGATTGGCCAAGAATATATCGTATTTTGCTTTAAGGCGCAGCTAATATCGTATAATTGTCATATTTTTTAAATTGCTTAACTCATTTGTTAGAAAAGGGGTATATGCTTTCGGCGACACATTAGCAACTTACCATAGGGCTGGTTTCGTCCCCCGCAGGACAAAATCGTCATCCACATATCCGCCGTCCGTCATTCTGGACACGAGCCAAATCGGGCTTCATTGGAAACCGCACATGCTCAGACGGGATAAACGAACATCCGGTTCTCGAATGCGTGAATCTGAGCGAGAGTGCTGCTTGTAAAAACGTGTTTAAGGAATCGAGTTTTGTTTTAATTCTCCACTCGGTGCCATAATTAAGAAACCAACATGTCGGGTGAACCTGACTCTGAACGTTTTGACGGGATGCTCCTTGGAATGGCGCAACAATGCGAAGGTGGAATGCAAGAAGTGAGTAGTACTGGTAGGGTAGCTAACTCAATAACTGGGCGAAAATATCAGTCATTGATTATTGGCAGTGGCTACGCGTACGTGAGCCGTACGTTTAGACCTCCATTCTAAAAGTACGGTACTCATTCTGCGCATGCGCATGCTATTATTTCCGGTTACGTGAGTTGTATTTTTAGTATCACTTGTCTAAAGGTACGGCAGTCAATATGCGCATGCGCATGATTTTCATACGTGAGCCGTATCTTTAGCGCTCGGTTCTAGAAGTACGGCAGTTAAATTGCCGTATCTTTAGCACTCGTTTCTAAAAGTACGTGAACTTTTCTGCATGTACATGTTGATGTATAGGCGTAAGCTGTATCTTTAGCACTCGGTTCTAAAAGTACGGGAGTTATTTCACGCGTTCATTTTGATGTAGTTCTGTATCTTAGCCCTCGGTTCTAAAAGTATAGACATAAGCTGTATCTGAGCCCTCGCACGTATTTCTGACAGTTTGGACAATATATATAGTGTGCATATATGCGTGAATATATAATTAATTTATCTACTGGTATAACATAATTGATTAAACGCAAAACAGTAATGTTGTAAAACATCAGAGTAGTTTTATTAACTATAAACACATGGAAATTATACAGTATCATATGAAATATCAGTTGACTGGCCTACTTAGCCTACTGGCAGCTGCCGTATACATATAAATTAATACAAAAGACTGCCTAATACAAAAACATGCTAATAAGACTGACTTGCCTGAATACAAATTACACCACCACATTATAAACGTGTAAATGATACAGTATTAAACATTAGTATATAGGCCTACTTAGCCTACTGACAACTGCCTTAAACATCATTAATACAGTCGACTGCTTAATAAAAAAATGTGTACATAGAACATGCTAATGTGATTGACTTGCGTAAATTACTAATAAATAAATTGCACCATATTATCGTAAAATTTTCATAACATATCACATCTTCTCTAGACTATTGCACGAAACTCGCTATATGTAAAACATTTTTACGCAACTCTGTAAATGTAAAACATATATACATAGAACTCACTAAATGTAAAACATATATACGTGGAACTCAGCAAATATAAAACATTTGTACACAAAACTCAGCAAATGTAAAACATATATACGCGGAACTCACTACAGGTAAAACATATAAACGTGGAAGTCATTAATTTTGTTGTGACTGCAGAGATGCATATGCATTTATATAAACTGTGCAATGTTCTTAAAAAAACAGCCTTGTCTTCCCCTGCAGCATACTCTCAAGATGTACTCCACATATTTCAGAACAATTACGTTGAAATTCAGTATCTGACATTGTCTGTGATACACTGTCTGTCCACAAGTCTACGTGATGTCGATGATGCCCTTCTCGTCGATGGATGGGTCCAGCTCCTTGTAGGCCGAAGCTGTGCTGCTTCATCCATCACATTGTGACGTCGCCAGCTGAATGTTGGGCGAAGTCACTTCCCTCATGTGGGTGTTGAACGTCGAGTGGTGTATGGAAGGCATGTCCATGTGTCGACACAGCTAGACGAGGTCACTGTGTCCCACCCATATCCATCGTGGCAGACACGAGGGACCGCACTATCACAAATGGAGCCGAACTCAACTTCGCGCCTCCCAGTCGATCAGATGAGTACGTCTTGTTCAACACCTCGCCATAAGACATGCTTAGCACGTATGTCTCCAGCACACAAACGACCCCAAGAGTGCAGTCGACAGTCTGGACAGCAAGCGTGCAGCTGCTGCATGCACTACGCAACAGCCCTCTCACTAGCTCAATGAGGATGCTGGACCGCATGCAGATGGTCGACAACTGTTCCACGACATCGCCATCTTCCAAAGTTTTGGTATCACTCAGCAGGCATTTGTAGGGAAACTTCTTCTTGGTGGCTGAAGTTTGCGTGTCATCTATCACTTATAATGTTGATGGTTGTTGATCATCCTCACCATGAATGGATAACTGTAACAAAATAAATGCAATGGTTTACAGTGTACAGTAATTATTAAATAAATGGAGAAACAAATTCCTGTGATTAATAAATGCTGTTACCAATAACAATACTGTATATGTACGTATGTATGTGTGATCTCTACCATACATAGATAAGTTATAACTAAAGCAATAACATCATGACATGAACTGATAAAAAAAGTATTTGCACTGTCCATTTCATAGTGTCTAAATTATTAGTAGCCAATAACAATAGATGAATCTGTGTATCTATGAACATGTACAACCAGGGCAGTTGTCGTGACATAGCCTGGCTAGAACAGTGAAGCCATGACCATGTCCATGTCCACCCATATACTAAATGAAATGTCAACAGTTGAGCCGGAACACCTACTAACGTATTTCATTCAAATAACTATTATAGCATCTAAAGAACATCAATAAATACCACTTTGTCAGAATCACCACTGCTGGATTAGCGCTGGAACTGCTCAACGTCGGCATCGCCATGTTCCTTTCACCTTTGACGCACTCTCAGCGGCACTCCTCTTTAAGTCACGCGCTAGTTGACACTGCTTTATCCTCCTCTGTTTCCCAACGCCATACGCTTCCTTAGATTTCGGTACGGCATATTCGCGTTTTCGTAAATATCGCGCCCACATCCAACTCCGCCATCTCGACTATAAACACACGCGGAGGAGGAAACATGCGCGCGCAGAATTAATTTACATTTCTCCCAGAAATGACAAATCGAAAACAGCTGCGCGTGCATCCTCACGTACGTTTAGGCCACCAGGCTAAAGATACGGCTCACGTATGCGTAGACACTTCGTTGATTATTTAGGCAGTCATCGACCGTTAATCGTTATAGAATGTATAATAATTATACTGACAAGCAACTGGGGACACTTGTGTAAAATTCGGGTCCACCATCCGCGAAATCGTCATTACCGATGGCAGTGACGTGTATCATCGAAAGAAGAATACCCAATTGACAATTTCATTGTTATACTTACAGCTAGTCTATATAATGACGTATACAGTGTATATTCCTTATTATTTTTGATACGCATTTGTGAGTTTTTTGTCGTTGATACCTCACTCAGTGCATTAATTCCATCATTCCAGATCAGGTATCGATTTTTATGGGAGTGTGTGTGTCCGAGACTCCTTGTTTCATGTATGTCCCTGTGACTCCCTAAGCCTTTAAAAGACGATGAATCCAGTATTAAAATGGCTGATGTTAACGATCCATGAACGTGTAATCTTGTATCGTCTTTGGTCTGTAAAAGACAATCATTCTCGCATCTGTAAACTATTGGAAAACATGCTCTATACCTTCGTGTTTTATATTTTATTGGTGCAAATTGTACCTGCATTTATGTTCAACGTATTCATTGCTTTATTTTTCATTTGTTTGGAACAGTTATTCCACGTCTGCAAGCAACTGTATGACTTGCTCTCACCCTGGTGTACTATACTAAATCTTTGTACAGAACTGTACCACAGCATATGGTGCACAATTTAAATAATAATTCTTTGGAGGACAGAATACTGTCAAACTATGGAGGTTTGCAAATAACCTACTACAGCTTCTCGATAATGCAGATGATCAATTAGATGATTTAACAATGCATACTCACTCACCCTATATAGACACCACAGACTTAAAATATGCTCTCGCCGCTACCAAAGGTAAATTCACTATTTTCAGCTTAAATGTTCAAAGCATTAACTCAAAATTTAACTACATTTACCCACTCTTACTGTTTGCAGGAAAGCTGGCTTTCAGATGATGCAGACTTATCTCAATATCTATTACCAAATTACAACATCACGGCAAAAATGGTTTATTAATATATCTACATGTACGTTATTCATATATTGTAAGACAATTATATGACTCATCGGATGTTTGGCAGGGGCTTTTTATTAATGTATTTGGTGCAGATCTAACTAAAAACATCACAATAGGAAATATATACAGACTGTCGAAACTAAACAATAACAAGTTGAAGGTCATCTCCTGGGATAAAATGTGCTGTGTTCCATAGTAACAAATGATGTATGCACTTTCAGATGATGCTATTGAAAATATGTTGATGAATCGCATAAGAGCGTACAAGATAAAAAGAACCTCTAAATTTGCCGTCTTATGGAAGCAGCCGAGTGACAGTGACGCGAGATTATGTGATGTCACTTGTGAAAAACAGGCCGCCAGCCTTGACAGCCACCCCACGCGTGACCCGCCTCGTGTAAACAACTCCTAAAATGGCGGCCGGTGGGTTGAGAGTGGTGTCTCTTCTGTTACCGAGATTAGTGCATACAATGATCAAATGTATTTTCGTGACAGTGATGATGACATTTGAGAGATTAATATTGTTTCTGGTGATATTAGATTGCCTGGTGTCGGTGCGGTGCTATGTATAGGCCGAGACATGAACCTGTTGAGAGTGTCCGGCAACTCACTGACGGCTGGCTGTTGAGTTTGTTGTGGTGAAATGGCCAGTGGTCTTGTGGTACACGTTCGCATCTTGATGCTTCTTTTGAGTCCTTTTAAGGGCTTGATTTATTGACATCTAACTGTATTTTGACACCCATCTTCCACCTCATAAGATATATCCATCAGCAGATCTGAACCACAAGTGATGTTATTCGCCATAGGCGTAGCATGGATCCCGTCCTTTACATACAAAATGTTCCATTTTCTGCCAACAAGTTGGGTCTTTGGGGAAGATGTCCACAGAATTTCCAGTCAAACCCTGAATTGCCACTGTTTTCCACAACACATGTCTTCATCAGTTCGTCATGTTAATGATAAAAACAGCTGAAATATAATTATATTGAAATAACATTTAGCCGCGGAGACCGTGTGACCGGTTCCACGAGTGACGTCACATATCTGCGCCTTCGGGTGTTTCCGGAAAACAGACATTTCCAGGTTTGCGTTGTGACCTGTCACTGTTTAAGACCAATTTTATCAATGTTTTGGCAAACATGTGGCTTTGGATTTGTGATAACATTAAATAACACACATATGTACAAGTATATTTACATAGTTCCCTGGAAAAAAATTTGGACAAGATATGGCTTTTAAGTATATCCACATTTAAATGATTTATAGAAGAATTTGCACCAATACTTTCAAAATTGGGAAAGGAGAATGCAGAAACTATAACAAGAGGCTACTTTAACATTGACCTGTTGAAAGTGAACGATAAATAAAAAGTCAGCGACTGGATTGATTTATTCTGCACAAATGGGTTTTTATCAAAAAAATTACTTTGCCAAATCTTTTTTCTCGAAATAGCTGCACACTTATTGACCAGACATTCTGCAAGATTTCAAATGGCACTACAGCTTCCACAGCAGATACAATTATGAGCAACATACTCGATCATGTACCGCATTTTTTTTATTTTTGGTAAATTGCTATCTAAACAAAGTGCTCCCAAATGGGTGACAATCAGAACAAACAATGAAAAGGCAACAAAACAATATTACGAATCTCTAAGGCAAACGTGCATCATGGATCAGTTAAATCTAAATAAGTGGTCAGATCCAAACACAAATTATAACTTACTTGAAGATATACTCTCCCGACTGTATGACTGTCATTTTCCAGCAAAAACACTTAGATACAATAAATACAAACACAAAAAATTAAACTGGACAACCATTGGAATAATCAGTTCAATCAAATGTAAAGACAAACTAACTGTATTGCAAAATTAAAATAGATGGCGCAAAATGGCATATCTTACAATGAATCATTGATAAATCTTTGTGTCTAAAAAAATATCTTAAATAGACCTATGAAAGAAGTGAAATGCATTCACTACACAAACCTATTTGATCAATATAAAACTAACATGAGAAAAACATGGGATACCATTAAACAACTCTTAAATAAAAACCATTTAAGTAATTTGAATTTCATAAACGGAGTACATATCTCGGACAAAAAGGAAATCGTGCATAAATTTAACAAATTCTTTGTAAATATCGGCAATAAACTGACAGAAAAGATATCCTCTAATAGACAACACAAAGCATTTACTAGATATTTAAAGCACAAATCTCTGTTCACTTTTATATTCAAACATGTTACAGAAAAAGACAGACTATCAGTTGTAAAGGAATTTAACCCAAAAATAGTGCAGGTCATGACTCAATCTCCATAAATAAATAAAAAAAAGTCAGTCCGCCAATGTTATTCCTCTGTAAAAAATGATAAAATGCTGCTGGATAATTACAGATCAATCTAGTTGCTGCCATCTATCTCCACAAAGTTTTCGAAAAAATTGTGTACAACCAACTATATGAGTATTTAACTACACATGGAATATTATTTAAAAGTCGGTACGGTTTTAGAAAAGCACCTTCCATGGGAATGGCTACACTGGAATTGACAGACACTCTTACATAGCTTAGACACGGGTAATATTCCCATATCAATTTTTTATACACTGGACCACTTTATTTTATTTAAAAAAAACTTGAACACTACAGCATAAATAAGGCACCATTAAACTGGCTAATCAGTTGTCTCACAAATAGGCTCCAATTTGTACAACTCTGTGATGTAACATCTGATAAATTACCCATCTCTACAGGTGTCCCTCAGGGTTCCATATTGGGACCATTGTTATTTATTCCATATATATAGATGATATTCATCACGTTGTGATAAATTCAATGCGATACTATACGCCGATGACACTACACTAATAGGACCCCTCTGTTCCTTCCAATCTATTTCAGATTTCAGATGGTCGTTAACATTACCCTAAGCATCAACATAAATAATGAATTGAAACAAATAAGTGAATGGTTGTCACTTGTCAGTAAACAAACTGTCTCTTAATAGTAGCAAGATGAAATATGTTGTTTCATTTTCCACAACACAGTACCGCTGATATTGAATTAATGTTAAAAATAGATGACCAATACATTGATCGTGTTCAACAATTTAACTTCTTAGGCACAACTATCCATGAAACATTAGACTAGACAGCTCACATTGATAAAATTGCCATAAAAATATCACGAACTCTTGGTATATTAAATAAATTAAAGCATTTCCTACTTACATGTGCTTTAAAGATAATGTACAATTCGTTAATTGAGCCACAATTACAGTATTTTATTGTAGGACTTTAATTCAAACAAAATTTCGAAATTGCAGAAAAAAGCGAACAGAATTATAACCCATAGCAAATATAATTCCCATACTGAACCTCTAATGAAATCACTAAACTGAAAGTCGAAGACATTTTCACTCAAAAATGTGTGATATTTTATCATAAATTTGTGAATAGTAGCGTTCCTTTTTATTATAAATCTTTATTTTCACAAAATACCACACACCATGGCCATCACACTAGGCAAAGTCATTACATCTCTGTTCCGTACAGCCGTACCTCCCGAGCACCAGAAAGTGAATAAGATACTACCTGCCAGCTCTACTCATAAACATGTCATCTAGAATTATGGAAAAGTTAATACTCATAGTCTTCACAGTTTCTCTTTGTATCTGAAGAAATATCTTTTGGATCAATAACAAGAGCCTTGCACAATTGTTAATTGCTATATAGGAAGGTATACATTATTATTTGTAATGTTTTTAAAGTGAATTTTTTTAATTATATAATAAACAGCCTATACGCTCGTATTTGCATAAATAGATTCAAAACTACTAGAATCTAGAATTTCTTAATTTTATCGTCTATTTACTAACGGGCCGATTTCCATATGCATTCCAGAACCAGAGCAGCCCTTGTTATGAAGATCTAACATGCCTCTGTTGATACTAACCTTTCAGTGTGTGTGTTGTGTCTAGTCTCCCATAGTGTATAAAAGTGTTTCTTAAATAGATACACAAGGAATCTAGTTATAAAAACATTTTAATCTAATATGTACCTATATTAATATCTAAAAAATATATTAATAATCTCTTAATAAACTATTATAATCTATATTAATATCTAAAAAGAAAAAATATAGCTATGAAGCAATTGCGATTAATAGCAAATAATATGTTTTAGTACAAACTGAGCATGGTATTCTGTTCTCCAATGAAATGAAATAGTCATTGATAAATCACATGTAGGCCCAGCTGTGCTGGATTATGGCGGTCTTATTGTATTGAATCGCATTATATTTTTATGGTGTGCACCACAGTGGGAGAAAACGGAAATGAATGACATAAAAGTAGTCTACTGAACAATCATTTATATGATCTATTTATTTTTAATTGACTAATTGCAGTAAATATTATATTTCCGTGGGTGGCTCTCCCACTAGCGGCCACCTACGGAAATATATATAGACTTTAGAACTATTGTTAAATTTGTGATACATTTTGTGACGTTGTTTGTTAATTGTCGAATAAATGTGCCCCAATTCCAATATTAGTTAAAATATATTTGTAAAGATGGCACATCAAGCTGTTTTCGGATCTGGCATGGGTGCAGCCATTTTCAGAGCTGTTTGCTTGTGATTGGTCAATATATCAGCACGAGAGGCGTAAACGCACAGGGATAGGAGCGCCGTATGTAATATATATATACAGTAAACCTCACCTAAGTCGGATTCAATCGGACCGAGTGATTTAATCCGAGTTGTGCGAAAATCCGACTTAGCTGAAGATGACATGTCCCAGCGCCAAAGGCAACCCTGTAACTGAATAATGCTTGAATGTGACTGGATACCGCAGTAATTCTACACATGTTGATGTCCACAAGCAACATACAACATTATGCAGTATTAGAACAGTTTTGTGCTTCATTTTGGCACGAATCTCTAAGATTATACCTTAGTAATTATTGGTGATTGTAAATGTCAGTCATCTTCCATCTCATGATAATAGTCTCTACTTGTCAGTCAACTCTTCGATTTCTTGACACAAGCTTCAAACCAGAGTGTCTTAATTAGTGTCCCTAAAGCAGCAGGTGTGCCACTGAGTCTTGTTATCTTATCTTCAGACACTGAGACTTTGTTGCCTCATCATCACCCAGTAAACCAACTGTCTGTGTTGGGGTGTTGTATGGTTTCAATGATCTGCTCGTTATTTGGTGTAGCCAACGTTTCTGCAGTCTCGTCCACATCAACACAGTCGTCCATCGTGCAAACAACATCTCCATACATCTCGTGGAGCTTATTCCGTATGTTTCTGAACGAAGGTGCTGCTTTGTCTTCATCATTGTCTTGACGCTCATCACTTTAGACCAGGGCTGCCTACCGAACAAAAACAATTTCCGTAATGACCCTCCCCCTCCATCGCATCCTGCTCCCCGGTCCACAATGTTGCCAATCAAACCTTTCTCTGAAGTAGATATGGTGACTGTTCACAGTGCCTGGTAATCCAGGAAGTTACTAATTTAATCATCAAAAGTAGATATACTTTGTTTCAACATATTGTGTTGTTACACTGTGACTCCTGTAAGCAGTTAAGGTTGTTGGTTAGCATTTCAAAGGGATGCTTGTTTAGCAACATCCAATAAGTTACATTGTGTTAATTACAGCTGTCAAAGTGCATGCATGGCCAGACATGTCCAAGTGTTTACATCTGTAGAGCATCACCATGAGAAAGACATAGCCAATAATCATCCAATGAGCTTCTAAATTTACAACACACAGCAGGAAACATAATTATTACTAGCAGTCAGTGACAAAATTAAATTGTTGTATTCAAATAAAAACCTTTGAATAAACTATGATAGTTTTATATTGCAATTACAACAATTATAATACTCATTTTATATTCTTTTAAGACGTTTTATAATTATATTCATAACTTTCAGAAAACCATAACTATTTAATGGTTCTACCTAACCTCATCTTAATTTATTTCCTTCGTTATATAATTCTACACCTGTAAATGTTATTAATGTCTAGACGCGCATTAATGACATATTTTTGGCCCTTGTAATTGCTGTTGACTGACAGATGTAGACATAATAATATGCTCACATGCCATGTGCCATAGCAGTCATCAGCAGGCTGGTGGCAGTCAAAGTTGTAACATTGTACACATACAACTTTGTAGAACTTGTAGTGGACTAAATATTTGTTGATATATAACAAGTGAATTGTGACAGTTTCTTTAGGGCATCTTGAGCAGCATTATTTATAGATTTAGCAATTCTTTAATGTGTATCATTCTCTGTAGTCAGATATGTATATTCCCGTAATCTGAGGTGAATTTCCATAATGATTTTGGAAAATCCATAATGGTAGACAGCCCTGTTAGACAAATCATGGTTTTTTTTATGAGTTTAGAAGTGTTTCAGGTTTCAGTTTCTTCCACGCTGGTTTCAGGGCAATGGCGATGTCCAAACTAGATCAAATTCTTGAGAAAATGGTGCGAGTCCTTCTGATACCTCTAGTCTTCTGGTGGTTAGGATGTACCAGTAATGGAACGTCATGTTCTTGATTATACCAGCGTCCATTGACTTGGTGATGCTAGTTGTATTAGATGAGTGAAGACGTGACGCCTACGTACGTTGCTGTGACTGTCTGGATTTTTTTTGGAATAGCCGGTTCACTTTTTAATTCATATGGTACATATATTCCAAGCAACCAAGTGATTTGGTTGAATACTGTGATCCGACTTAGGCGAGGAAAAACACATTATCTCGGACCAAATGGACTGACTCAGTTATTCCGTTAGGCGAAGATCCAACTTACATAATCCGACTTAGACGAAGATTTTTATGGGAAATGCATTACAAATCAACCGTTCCTTGGAATTCTGTTCGAGTGGAGCGAAGATCCGACTTAGACGAATCCGACTTAGGCGAGGTTTACTGTATATATATATATATATATCGCAGATGAACGAGACTTGTGATTAAATATGGAAAATATGTTAAGGTACTTGAAAGGTGGTTAAGGAATGCAGTATTACGACGTACACAAATAAAGCAATATTTGGACTTAATTTTTAAGTTATTATTTGATTTGTTAAAAAAGTGTGGACTCCCAATTTTTTCTATAGACTCACAAATATGAGCAGAGTAGGAGTCCACAGGACTCCCACTAATTTCATGTAAAAATTGAAGCCTGCAAATCATCCCACTCACAGCCAGGCATGCTTTATAAAATGGGGAAAAAATACTGAATCTTAGCACGCTTTTTGAGACCAAAGACTGTCCGGTTTGCGCTGTTTATTGCTCATTTCAATCCCATGGTGCTGTAATGTATCTTCTGTTTTGAGGTGCGTGATCAGGGCAGTGCTTCTCGTGCCGGTCTTGGGAGCACTATTGACCGTGCTCACAAAATACTGATCTCAAGAGAGTGATTGGTATTGTAGTATTACCACAGCATGCCTCGTTCGACTGAGTAAGAAAAAAGAATAGTGTTATACAAATAAGGAAATATTTTGTTCTTTCATCTGCACAAAATTGGCTCCTTTATCATTTTGTATAGCGTGGTAAGCATTGCCAGTTTACAACCCGTCTCAGAACAGAAAACACTCACTGCTGTAATGACAGTAGTTCAGGTCAACCCATGTGATGGTGTCGCTGTATATGCCATACATTACAGCATGGTATGAGGAGGCATGTTGTGGCGCCATCTTATGGATAACACCAACAGTAAATACGCAAACTTCACTGTTGGATGGTACATCATTCATCCGTGTGGTGTGATTGTATTTTCCAGTTGATTGGTACCATCTTCAACTTCCTTGCACGCAAGACAGACTTCTACACTGGCGGAGGCCCAGGTGCAGCTGAAAAGGTGAGGTTGTTAGTAGGGTCATATATGTATTCTTTGAGAAACTATGCAAATTTGAAAGAATGACAAAATATGACACACATATTTATTTAAAGTAGCCAGGCCCTTAACCAAGGACCAGTTGTCCCATTAATGCCTTGGTAGATGGGAGCTTGTATTTATTTAAAGTAGCCAGGCCCTTAACCAAGGACCAGTTGTCCCATTAATGCCTTGGTAGATGGGAGCTTGTATTTATTTAAAGTAGCCAGGCCCTTAACCAAGGACCAGTTGTCCCATTAATGCCTTGGTAGATGGGAGCTTGTATTTATTTAAAGTAGCCAGGCCCTTAACCAAGGACCAGTTGTCCCATTAATGCCTTGGTAGATGGGAGCTTGTATTTATTTAAAGTAGCCAGGCCCTTAACCAAGGACCAGTTGTCCCATTAATGCCTTGGTAGATGGGAGCTTGTATTTATTTAAAGTAGCCAGGCCCTTAACCAAGGACCAGTTGTCCCATTAATGCCTTGTTAGATGGGAGCTTGTATTTAATATGTTTCCCATGTAATATACATGTACATGACTAAATTATTGTAAAACGTGCATTTATTTCTTGTATCATTAGCAGCCATAACAACCAACACTATTTTAGTAAGCATCATAATATGCATCATGTCTTGAAGGTAGTGTGTCTTTACAACTTGGGGTAACTAATGGCATAGTTGTACTATTGCAATAGCAAATTGTAATGACTGTTACTATTGCAATAGTGTCACAGCTATTGAGATAGTGTCACAGCTGTTGCGACTAGTGACAAGCCTACTGTTGTAGATGCTGATGACCATCTTCCACAAGAACGAGGTTGTGGCCGAGGAGCGAACAGGGAGGGAGAGGAGACAGAAGGAGGAGATGGAGCGGAAGAGGAAGGAGCGGGTGGCAAAGAAGGCTGAGGAGGAGCATAGACGGAGGGAGACATTGACGAGGGAAGGCCCGAGACTTGAGGAGGTCACAGATGAGGAAGCAGAACGCATCCAGAGGGAGATCGACGCGGTGAGTAACTGGCTGCTCAGTAGAAGTCATGTCAAATGTAGCATTTGGTTTCATGCTGGTTGCAAAGTTACTCGAGGAAATATAGGCAAGTATAAATTGACCCATCCATCACATGACCTGTTGCCTAGCAACACATGGATACCTTTGGAGTATTCGGACATTTCATCATTCATTTGTTGAAATTCTGGCCCTAAATCGTTTTTGACAATTATGTTACTGGCTAGCGAGTTATGCCACCAAAATCAAACTTTTTACTTGTCATTTCCATTTCAGCAACACATTTATGTATGTGCCATTGAAGCATCTAAACTCTGATGTTAATTATTGGTAATGAGTCACAAATTGCAGAGACCTACATTCACTTTGCTAAAAGGCACACTGGATAAATTCAAAACTGGCAAAACATGATTCCTGGCTACGGGCCAGTGTGGCGATCATCAACAACGTCACTCGACGCGACTCCGAGATTGTCGCAGTCCAACACTGACAAAGAAATAGTGAAGGTGTCTAAACTCTGTTGAGCCAACAGAGGATTCAGACAGGTGCATGCACTTCCAAACTTAGATCTGAATCCGTAAGTCATTTACGTGGTGAAATCTTGATATCTGTTGTAATTTTCAGAAGAAATCTGGAACATCGGCTGTGGAGGCGAACGGTGAGGAGTCAGAGAAGACAGCCGAAGTGAAACCACAGCAAACTAAGGTAAATGTTTAAGTTATTCACAGCTCTTTGTAAATGTTCTATGTAAATGTTGTTTGACGGAACAACACCATGAGCACATTGCTGTCTACTAGTGCATTCCAAATAACCATGTATGGGAGTATATCATAGTTGGTGTGGTCTGAAATCTCAGAAATGTGCTTCTAGAAAAGTATAAGGTTCTAGAGACATTGTTGGGGAAAAGTGGGCAGACCTCCATACTGTGAGGGTGCTGAATCCGGTGTTGGTGTCTGTCACCTTGTTCCATCACTCTATGACCTTCAAAGTGGCAAAAGAAAAATGGCTGTCACAGAGGTAATTTTTACTCACATTTTGTATATCTTGAGTTTAAACAAAACACCAAGGGGTATGATCGTGTAAACGTGTTTCAACACACAACTGAAAACATTCTCCAAAGCCAGAATACTACTCTAATCAGTGTTCTGACAATTGCTTGTGGCATGCATCTATCTTGCATTCAGAATGGTGACTATGGAAATCATAATTTGTCTCATATCTGAAGTTATGATACATATAGAACATTGATTATAGTTTCAACGTACATGTACAAACATTCTCATAATACAGACATACTGTTATCAGTGTCTTGGTTATACTTTAAGACTTCTGTCTTGGATTTAAAAATGGCCGCCATGATCAGTTACTGTTGTGTTTGCTGTGGCACTGGTGAAACTGACTCGAAAGATTAAGCATAAGAATCAAACAAATACTTTTCAGTGCAGCTTAGTAGGGAACACTAAAGGGTGGTACTGTATGCTAACATTTCTGTCACAAATGTTATTACTGCTTTGCCAAACAATAAACATATATAATTGGTGTGGAAAAAAACAAATTTGTCATCCGCACATGAAACTGAATCGTAATGTTACGTGGCTTGGGGTGTGGACTTAGTACAAAAACTAAGTGGAAAATGTATAATTTCTTTGAAACTTCATATACATAAACTTAAAAACTCTTGTCAAGTAATGTGCCAAATATGAAGTCTGTTGATTGCAAACTCATGTCACTAAGCCCGCTCAAACATTGTCATTTGTGTGTCACAAAACAACCAGCTTGTCAGATGTTGGTGACGTTAAGGAAGTAAGTGCCACTGTGTGTACTGGAAATTGCAGTTACAGAATTTAATATTTTGTTATATCACCTTAAAGATAATAATCTAATCTTCAACTCTGTCACTGGATGTATGAAGGAATTTTGTTTACTTTTTGAGCCATTTGTACATCATGAATGCTCAACACTGCATTATATGATTTATATCCACGTCCACATATACATTGTAAGATTAAGCATTCGTAATGTTCAAATGGCAATAACTCAAAAAGGAAAAAAAAATTCCTGCATGCATCCAGTGACACATGTGTAAGTAAGATAATTATCTTTATGGTGATACAAAAACTAAAAAATTCCGCAATTGCAATTTCAGGTACGGCCTGAAACACCAACCCATATAGATGCACGGCATGTAAATCCAAGTGACCCTTACTTTGATTATGTCACCAATGGTCGCTAAGTGTCGCAACAAACTGTGCAAAAAAGCGCGACCAAAACGGGCCATGGTTAAAAAATTATTTGAATAGCAGAAGACAATAGTTCGATAAAGGGGGGTTCTTTCACTAACATATCACAAATGTTAGTGTTGTATTGTAATAAATAATTCTTATTACAATACAAAGCTATGTCTCGCTTTTAGGCACAATTTTTATTGCAAAAAATTCACAGTAAACAAGACAAACACTCTTTTTGCATAAAATACTTTTATTTCATGCAACAAATAACCAACTATTCACATAAATCTGACAAAAAACATGTTACATATACAAAATGCTGTGTAATACTACCTGCAAGTTGTGAACCCCTGCTTTGTTGTTTTTTTGCCCAGTATTGAAGACACTCACATATATGACTACATATGTCCAGTGTGTGGCATACAGGCATCATTTCAAATGTTTGCTATCCCCACTAGGGTGCTACTTCACTATTTGTCTCACAGTGTGTTGATTGGGTTTGGCTGACATGGGGACTAACTAGTTGTCAGTCTGGTATACAGTGAAAACACCAGTAATACACAGAGGCTCGCAGATCTGAATTATTCTGGTTTCATGTTGAACGTAACGGTAGTCAGTACCAGTAATGTTCTGTGTTGTTTTAGGATGAGAATGCATCAGATGATGAGGAAGATGAAAAAGACAAAGGAAAGCTGAAGCCTAATGCAGGCAATGGGGCTGACCTTCCAAACTACTCATGGACGCAAATATTGTCAGAACTTGAGGTGAATTCTTATTGCAAAGTCTTCACTGTATTTACTGCCTTGTGTCTATTTTCCAGACTACTAATTTCCCCATGTGCCTGAACATTAAAAATTGATCATAAAATATTTACATTTGATTACAATTTGCAAGGACTGAATAGAAAGAACAGACATTATAACAGCTTTTCACTGGTATAAAAAATACTTTCCATTCTACTATGCAATTCAGTTATATTTGTTAGCCTCGAGAATATGTCATAATTTAAAGGCAATGTCGATTATTTACATGCACACCCATTTGTACATACACATAATTATATAAAATTATATATGTATATATATGTATGTTTATATATATGCGTGTGTGTTATATATATATATAAAACGTATATATGTGTACAGTAGTCACCCTCCAACCCTTCAGCAAATCTAAAGTGGCCTAAGGCGGGTGGCCTCTGGTGAGGGGGAACCATCGATGAATGTAGCATGTGAAAAGAAAACATGGACAGTGAACATCATTTATACGGAAAATAACAGTTGATTTGTCATAGATAATGTAATTTGTAACACAAGTACGAAAGCCAACTCAGCACGACGAGTGTTTATGGTAGGCCTACTTAAATTGTTATAAACATTGACAACGTCTTGTGATTAAAAATAGCAGTTTCGGCTGCCGATTGGCCGCTGCCGAGTGGTTGACTCTTCCTGTAACCCCTGCCGTTGGCAGCGTTAGCCGGGTGGCCTCTAGTGAGGGTTGGTTTGTATTAGACAACGCTAATGCAATGAAAATATGGGCGTGTAATCCGGGTGGCCGTCGACGAGGAGGGCCTTATAAGAGGGGACTACTGTAGTGTATGTGTGTTATATAGATATATACTTCGTACAGACCCCTGCTTGCATAGATAATATATTTTAGTTTAAAATTAAAATTTTAATATAGGTAGTATACCAGAAATATGTGTAATTATTTGCATGCACAGTATTATTTTGGTGAATGTGAGAGCATTGTTTTCTGAGGTTGTTTATCCTATCTCACGCAATGGAGTCTGCCATACGCTGCACTATGTGCATGACTGCTCTTTGTGTGCTGCATTTAAGATTATATATATATATATATCAATATATATATATATATAGTATGATATTGCAATGTATTATTGTGTCATGTTGTTGCAATTTTCAGATTAGAATTCCATTTGAAGTTCCTTTCCACATCAAAGGCAAAGATGTTGTAGTGGAAATGACAAAGAAGGCAAGTTCTGCAGAATGCAAGAGTGGATTCTGTCTTAACTCTGGTCCATTACAATATCTTGTGCAACTAGCTAATCATTATAAATAACAGATAGCTACATTTCATCCAGAACATTGTTTATCTACGTGTAGAATAGGACTATGTGGGAAGTCAAACTTTCTGCTGGGAAAAACAATAAGAGAAATCCTTTCTAAGTTCTATTGATAGTTATATAATTAATTGAATCCGCTAATTGAATAGTGTAACATACTGTGGAAGGGTGCCACCCATGGTGAGTATATATCTTCTGAGATTTGTAAATTCTGAATGACGGAATGTTTCTGTTCAGCATTTGAAGGTAGGCCTCAAGGGCCAGCCTCTGGTAATAGATGGTGACACATATAAGGAGATCAAGCTTGAGGAATCAACTTGGTGCATAGAAGATGGCAAAGAAGTTATACTCAACATCGAAAAGGTAATGTATACAATTGGCATCAAATAGTTGCCTGTTTGTAAATATGTAGCATTTGATAATTAGCCACGTGGCTACTCTTTACTGTGCAATTGAGCCAAAAGCACCCAGCCTCTCGTATGTGCAGTCAAGTCTACAGTGCCCAGAAACTAGCTCCTAGACTTTTATTTACTGCGATCAGATCCTTCTTTTACACTAACTAGCCAGTACAAATTGGTGACCTAGACTCTATAAAGGTCAAGAATACATTTGCTTTCACCATTTTGTGAAAGCAATTTGCGTTTGTGAATAAAGAGAGTTTATTTGGAAGCAGGGCCTCATCCAGGATCAAATTTTAGCCAATCCAAATTTTTTCCAACATGCTACAAAATGTGGACGGGCATGCGATCGGACATGCGCTTGAATGAGAATTCCTAATTTGTATGTATATTTTTTGTTCAAAGCATGTGATTCACATTTTAATGCCACTTACAATATAGCACATATAAGTTGTTTCATTAGAACACATTTAATTGCCACAATTTGCAAAATTACTAACAAAACTATAACAAATCAGCAAACATATTTAATGTGGAATCCCAATTTTATATACAATTAAAATGTATGTATACAAATTGTATACAAGGTATAATGGACTATGGAAGATATTATTTGGAATTTTAAAGCATTCGATTTTTTGGTATAAGTATAGGAACAATGATTTTCTGCGATTGTGGCGCCTGTGCTACCTCGTGTCAACTGATGTAAACTGGAACACGTGCAGAAAACGTTAACATAAACCGTTTCGTGATCGTTGCCTGGCTGTCCGCTAAGCGCATGGAAGACATGTTGCTAATTAAATGTAGTTGTCACATCACTAGAACACGCATAAGTGTACATATTCCGGTTTCGAACACAAAACGCGAAGGAGTAACAACAGCCTAGGTTACACTGGCTCAAAGTGAGTTAGTCCAATTTTTGTAGTTCTAGCAAATTCTGTTGGATGGCGTCATATATAGCGCTAGATAAAAATTTAACGGTTGAACAAAATTATTAGTGAAACAGCAGTGATTTGAATATTCATAATTGTTAATTTGATTGCTTGTATAATTTACATTTGCTAACTGATATCGAGCACTGCTGCATTAGAAACAACCAGTCATTTATATGTAATTGTCAGGAATTATTTTATTGCCTAAATTGTTTATGTACGTTACTGTGGTGCAAATATTGCACAAATTGATGTTAGAAAATTTAGCCACACCGTAAAGCAGTATTATTTAGATGCAGAGATCATAACTTTGTTATATTTTAGAAATTTCACAGAATGTATTATTTTTCAAAGTTAACTTTGAAATAAAATATTTCTTTTCTGAACAGAAATGGGCTTCTTTAGCCAGTATGCCATTTAAAAAATGCATCATTTAACACACAAAAATGCATCATTTGAAACGGAATTTGCCTTTTTCTGAAACGGAAAATCAGTATCCTACAAGTACCATATCATAATATTAGAAGTTCGATTTTGTTTTATTTCTAAAACAAAATAGTAGACTGACAAATATTTAAAAAATAAGTCGCCTTGCAATGGCCATAATAAGTTACAATTATTAATTAAAACATTGTGTATTCATGTTTCTGTGAATATTTCATTTGTTAAACTATATATCAGTCAAAACATTAATTAATTTAATTAGCAAGCGTAGCTCCATGCTTTAGACCACCCAACGGGCGACCAAACAACACGCGACGAACGGGACTCGCCAAGGCAATGCACTAATAATAGCGCAGTGTTCACGGTGCCTGGGAATCCCGGAAGTTACTAATTTAATCATCAAAAGTAGATATACTTTGTTTCAACATAACTATTGTGTTGCTACACTGTAACTCCTGTTAGCAGTTAAGGTTGTTGGTTAGCACTTCAAAGAGATGCTTGTTTAGCAACATCAATAAGTTACATTGTGTTAATTACAGCTGTTAAAGAGCATGCATGGCCAGACATGTCCAAGTGTTTACATCTGTAGTAACATTGTACACAGACGCAGCATTGGATGACTGTACTGACTTTGTAGAACTTGTAGTGGACTAAATATTTGTTGATAAATTGTAACAAGTGAATGATGACAGTTTCTTCAGGGCATCTTGAGCGGCATTATTTATAGATTTAGCAATTCTTTAATGTGTATCATTTTCTGTAGTCGGATATTTACCTCCCCGTAATACGGCGGCAATTTCCGTAATGCCGTAATTTGAGGTGAATTTCTGTAATGATTACGGAAAATCCGTAATGGTAGGCAGCCCTGCAACAGTGAACACCAACACATATCCTCATTGGTTGATTAAAAACCATACGATCCAAATATGATTACAAGTGTGGGTTTTCGATTTGCCGCAATCTGTGTTTGCGAAAACGCGCATTCTCGCTAAATCACGGACGACAAGTTCATCAAATAAAGGAATACTTTTAAAAACTTTATACCATTGTAAAGAATGTTATGTTGTTGTTCCAATGATATTAAATATGTATCATTTAACGCGGACTGAACGATGTAAGGACTGAACGATGTAAGGACTGAACGATGTAAGGACTGAACGATGTAAGGATTGAACGATGTAAGGGCTGCGTGACCGGTGGTTTGTCATAGTTTTGCACCAGATCTGGCCAGATCCAACAGCCGCAGCGGCCGTTGTTGTAATGCTAGTTAGTTATTGTGATTGTCACTGTTCTCTTGTTAATGGTCGCCGGTGCCTTTAATGCGGTTACAATTAGGTCTAGGAAATAGTTTGGGAACAGAAAAAACGGGTTCTTCCAAGGCACTAATAATTATAGCAATACACTGAATTTGTGCCTGCTTAACATCACCCAATCAATTCATCAAACTGTCCAACCGAGTCTCGTCGTAATTGACAAGTGCTTTTTGTATCTCCCCGCCCTGATTATTTGGTCCACGCAAGTGTTGCCTGCTTTTCAAGCAACCACCGCTAGTGGTTAGGTGACAATTACCCTAGCAAGTCGAGGCCTCGATTGGTTTTTGATGTATTCAGGCAGCTGGCCAGGCGATGCAGGTGGTCGATTTTCAAAACCTATCTCAGTAAATTTTATAACTGGCTTCGGGTCAGTTTCAATGGTGTCGTAAAATGGCATGGAAGGGGTGTCCAGTATAAAAATACGGCATGGATGGATATGAAAGGGCCAGCCTGGTGGACCCATCCACAATCAGTTTCGCGATTTTCGAATTTTACCCGTCCAAATGACGGGTGGACAGGTCTCTGGTGAGGCCCTGTTTGGAAGGAAGTTGTGTTAGTCAAAATGAACATCGCGCTGCATTTGGCAGATTTGATCGAGATCGTTTCTGAAATCGATGTATACATCATCAGTAGTATTGACAACGATCACGTCTTCATTTCGCAGCTTCCTTGCTGATTGTTGCACCGTCCACACGTAGTTTTGTTTATTTTTCCTGTATTTTGATAACATGATCACATTGATAATGCAAAGAGAACACATAGTTGTGAAAGAGGTTGCTGTTTTTTGACATTTTGGGAGTTGATTTTATTTTGGAACAGAACATTCCATTCAGTAATTTGATAGGTAGACGGTAGCCATTATGTACAATATGATTGTCATGTTTTCACGCACAATGATGTCATTTTACAAAATAATGTGTAATTTGAAAACTAACTATCAGAATTGGATAAATGTTTTACTAGGGCCAAATGAACATGTGGCTACATTTGCTTCACTGGATCATTTATGGCAGGTTGAACTAGGTTCTGTGTATTTTTTGGTATAGCATGATGACATTTACTTTTATTTTGTTATTGTAAATGGTGCCATTCAAGATCTAATAGGTTAAGGTCACAGAACAGGACAAAATAAAAATATAAAGTGAAATGTGTGATGATGTTTATTGCGTGCTTGTATAACCATGTTCAGATTGTTATAACTAGCACTGTCTGTTTTGATTGTGTGACACAAATTGCAGGTGAATAAGATGGAATGGTGGAACAAGGTGGTGACAACAGATCCAGAGATCAATACCAAGAAAGTGCAGCCAGAGAACTCCAAAGTAAGTTGACGCACACTCTGTCAAACCACAGCCCTAACTTAGATCTGTTCTTGAAGCTCTGTCATCAACTGCCATGGCCCATCACGAAGGTGCTTCATTTGTGTCCAAGTATGTAGTGTGTGAATAGTTTAACCCTCTCTTGGCCATATTAATGTAAATGAATGAATAAACGTTTATTCAACAACAACATAATACATGCACAATATGGCGTGCTGCTGCTGCTGAAAGGACAGCTGAAGTCTTAGACTTTTGTGTTGCTATACCATTCTCAAACTAAACAAAATGAATAAATGCAACACAAATTATAAATAAATTACAAAATAATATTCACAACTCATATATAAACTTTTTACCATAGTGTTTGTGTTACTAATACATGGGTTTAACAAAACGTCACCTTCTATTAACAATTCACAAATATGTAGAAAGTAATGACAACTTGAATGCTTTTTTAAATTGTGTTAAACTTGGAAGCTGAGTCAATTTATTTGGTAAATTGTTCCACGTTTTTATACCCTTGACGGTGAGTGACAGCAGTCGGAGGGTGGTGTTTTGTCTTTTTGACATAGAACAGTTTGCTTTGTCTGGTATCATGTATGTGTATAGCTGCGGTTGGTTCAAATAATGCTTGAACACGACCATATAAAGACTGGTTGTTTGCTTTATAAAGTATGATCATAGTCTTGTATTTAACTAAATCATGAAATTTAAGCAAGTTTGAGAGATAGAAAAATACAGATGTATGATCATGGTAATTAAGGTTATAAATAATCCGTATAGTTTTTTTCTGTAACATAAATAGTTTTCTGAGTCTAGATTGATAATTATCTCCCCAGATCTCAGCAATATAACATATGTGGTTCAACAAGTGAATTATATAATGTGTGTAACGCTTGACAATCAAGAACATGCCTAGTTTTATACAAAACTGCTATGCTTTTTGATTCAACCATTTTTATGTGTTTTCTCCATATTAAGTTTTCGTCAATGGTTACTCCAAGGAATTTTGTATATGATACCTGCTCAATGTTTTTCCCATTCAAAACTATATTCACATCTGTTCTAGGTTGTTTTTTGTTAAACATTATAAAATGTGTTTTGTTCACAATAAGCGATAATTTGTTCGCTCGGAACCACAGGTCTAGTTTTTTTTAGTTCATTGTTAACAACAGTGCTTACATCATCTGTGTTACTAGCGGAATAAAAAATGTTTGTATCATCAGCAAACAAAATAATATCAAGCAATTTTGAGACTTCACACATGTCATTTATGTACAGAATAAATAATAACAGGCCAAGGATTGAACCTTGCGGGACTCCACACTTGATTTCCTTTTATTCTGAGTTACTGTTGTTATAGCATACATATTGTCTACGGTTGGTTAAGTAGCTTTTTATCCAGGCCAGAGCCAGACCCCTTATTCCGTAGCATTGCCATTTACTTAGCAGTATGTTGTGGTCAACAGTGTCAAAGGCTTTTTAGTCCTTTGGCCGAAGGTCCAAGGGACTATTGCCATCACTCTGCGTCTGCCGTCCTCCGTCCGCCGTTAGCTGCCGTATCTCAGAAACCGTTCAGCAACTTTTTCTCTAATTTTGCATAGACATATCTTGGGGCTCTGCCACTATGCACGAGAAATCTGTATTTGATTGAATCATTTTAAGGGCTCCCTAGGGCCTCCAAGGACCCCAAAACTGGTAAAAAATTTCAAAAACTGTTCAGCAACTTTTTTTCTAATTTTGCATAGATGTATCTTAGGGTGTTGCCACTATATACAAGATCTGTATTTGATTGAATCATTCTAAGGGCACCTAAGGGGCCCCCAAAGTGCAAAAGTTTTACATTATCTAGTGATGTGGTTTTGAGAAGGGCTCTTGAGACCACCCCCAACAGTAGATGTTGTGTAATGTGCCACAAAGTCAGCAGTGTGACTAATCTCTACAGCCCAGTCCATTGAGACCTTGACTAATCTTTAATTGGTCACATCACCCAGGCAGAGCAGACACACTTGACCCCTGTTAGACTGAACAGTTGCCTAACACTTTTAAACTGTATCTTCAAAACTATTGATTTTCTATAATTGCAAGTTGTGTTTATTTTGATGTTCATTTGATTATTATAAAATGGTGTGACTTTGGTGTCTATTGGTTAAAGATGCATTGTCTGTAGAAACCTGTAAGTGACAAACATAGAAAATTAATATTCTGTCACCTGTAGGTGATAAACGTAGAAAATTAATATTCTGGACAACTATAGAGAGAACTATCCTACACTTTATTTATATGAAATGCATTCTACTGTTCTGTTTATGCTTGCCATGCCTTGTGTAGACATGGTACTGTGTAAATCAATTGTATCAATATAGACTAATAATTACAGATTCACAATATAATTGACACCTGAAACAACCAAATGTCAACCATTAGAAGAGTTGACATAGTTAAGGCACAATAAAGCCTTTTGTGTCAAGACAAATACAATTCAACCAATACCCCTATCTGAACACTGTCAAGTTCAAATACATCAGCACATTTTTCACACCTGCATGGTAGTTTAGGCTCAGTAGTGTGCTGGCAGCTACTAAACCTATAGGCTTGTGTGAAAAGGATAGTTGGCAGAAGAACTAACTTCAAAGCACCATTGCATCCATTTAGCCAGGCAGCAGTCCCACTGTCCCAGTGTCTGCTGCTATGTTTATATAATAATTATATAGGCTTAATGATCCCAATACACCAATCTGTTGGCACAATGTCAGATAATGGAACTAGGTTAAACATCTTAACAATAACTATAATTAGTTCTGTGGAGCTGTTTTTTTTCAATGAACAGTAAACATGTAAACATTTTACTTCCATCATAACCCTTAATGATCTGTAACTATGATTCACCAAAAAACATTTGATTAAAAATTACCTACATGGTTGTTTGATTTATGCCGGGCAGAAACTGTTTCTGCCCGGCAGAAACATCAACAATAGGAAATACATGCCATTGATAGGCAAACGTGTTCTTTTTATAGAAAATTTCAGTTTCTTTCTGTACCTGTCTACATATGATAACCATTTGTCCGCCCTGCTCACAATAAACATCACATGAATGATAAAAGGAAGATCACTGCCACTTAACTTGTGGATTATTATTATTATAAAACTGCTCTGCTACTGCTTGGTGGACAGTAAGCTGCAACTGTCTTTGAGTTTGTTTACATTTTGACAAACTATTATATAGCACTAATTTTTGAATGAATCACATTTTGAGAATGCATGTCATTGTTTGCGGTGTAACTTTTGTATGCTTCATTTTCTGCTGCTACAAGTTGCATTCATCTGAAAGATTATTCAATTACCTATCCAATGATAATACATATGTTGTGGTGTTAGAAATATATAGCTTTGGTATATTGTACACGAGGGTTGTGATAGGAAACTATTGGACATTGCGACAGTGCAGAGAGACAGTACGAGATGTGTCACTCAGTATATGAAGTGTGACTTTCAGATACTTCATTTTGTAGTGCTATGGATTATGATGGGCCTCTCCATTAGCTCCCTATATATTTGTAAGTTAGGTGAGTAACACCTTCAAAATTCTGACAGCAGGACACCGCCTTCGGTGAAGTCGAGACAAAAGTTTTACAAAGGCTTCAATTCCAAACGGTCTATCACCGTCCAGCTGACCCATTTTTGTATATGTTGTATACAACTTTCAACACAATACCATTAATACCGTATGAAATTATCTTAGACCACAGGGAGGACCGGTCTACTAAATCAAATGCTTTCTTATAATCGATGAAGACACAATAAAGCCTTTTGAGTCGAGACAAATACAATTCAACCAATACCCCTATCTGAACACTGCCTATTCTTCACCTATTACATTCGCTTTGTTTATGTATGTGGTCAGTCTGGTGTTCTGAACAATCACTAAGGATTAATGAACACTTGTGCAGAATGTCACCCATTTGGCAGGTTTAATTGATCTATTCAGCAATGAGGACACTGCTGAGGCCTCACTCTGGACACTGTCACTCACAGTGTTGTGTATTGTCTTAGTTGGTGCATTGAGCTAATCTACTTGACCATGAATCAGTGGTGGCTCTGGTTGTGTATTACACCCAGCTGTGGAGCTAAGATTCTCTGCCTGCTATTGTTTGATGGAAGCTGTGACTAATCTGTAATTGGTCACTGGCAGTAGCTTGTGTCAATAGACAGCATTAAGCCACTAAACCCCTGTTAAACTGGACAGTTGCCTGTAGGTTTTAAACTGTGTCAAACAGTGAGTCTACCTTTTGCTCTCAGATAATCTCTCCTCTTAGTTTTACACATGAAGACATAATCTGGCATAACTTGATAAGTCTTTGTAGCAGCACATTTCTACTTCCAGTGTGTCATTGCAACATAACATACATATTACATACTGTGTGCCACATTTGAATGTTGTGCATGTAATATTTCCATGCAATCCATTTGCATATATAATGTAAAACAGCCGTTTTCTTCATTTTCACTTTTTGATCCCTACCATATTCAATGCTCCATAACTTTGCCAATTTTTGTAGCAGTCATATTTTTTGAAACCATGTAAAGCACCCTACCAAACCTTTACAAGGATGTAAGAAAACAATGTTACAATTTTTCCGACTTATCACTCATTTGGTCAGCCGGGGTCACATATAGACGTATTAGTCCAAAGGACTTCAGGGCCACTTGGCCCATTTTTTAGGTCAATAAAGACCCCAATCGTGCTTTGGCATTTATCCATTGCGGAAGTAATCTTTTCGACAAATTGTGTTAAAGCTAGTGCAGTTGAGTAATTACTTCTGAAGCCATGCTGCCCATCTGTCAATATGTGTTGTGTTTCAATGAAAGATGTTAGCCTTATGTTGAATATTTGTTCAAGTATTTTTGAAAATTGGGATAAGAGAGATATAGATCTAATAAAAAAATTGAAGACGATCTCCTGACTTAAATATAGGAATGACTTTTGCTAATTTCATATCATTTGGAAATGATCCGCTGATCAACGATCTGTTAAAAATGTGGGTTAGCGGTTGTACAATTTGCTTTATTATAACTGTTTTCATGCTGATTTCATTGTGTCCGTATGAAGTTTTACTTTTGTAACCAGACACAATTTCGAGTACCCAGGTACTTCTTGCTCAGTAACGGGGGACATATACATTGATTGTGATACAGTACGTTTTACAAAGTCGGTTGGCTTTGTTCCCGGGCAGGGTTCTGTGAGGTTGGATAATTTAGTACCTATGTCGACGAAGAAATTGTTTTCCAAGTTTCTCTTATATTTTTTAGTCTTACAATCGTTGAGTTTTTTTCTGTAATATTTTTTCTTTTCTAGACGTAATAATTTGTTAACTTATTTTTGTAATTTTTGTAGCGGTTTTCTGTTAATTCTGTAATATTTTTTAGAATCGCTAAGTACATGTTATTCTTCTTTATGCAAGCGTTTTTTAGCCCTCTTGATAACCAAGGTTTATCATTCTTTTTTGTCTTTCCTGAATATGTTGTAATTTTTACAGGACAGCAGGGGTAGAACTTCAGCATTTATTTTACTAGACAACAGGACTAGTAAAGACAAAAGTTTACTAGTCCGCCAAAAGGTTTACTAGTCCTGCAAATAAAAAAACATAGCACAAATTTAGGTCACAACAATTTTATTTAAAACACAAAAAACCACAGTGTCATCCAGGCCTGGCGTTAACACTGCCTGTCAGTCAGTCAGTGTCACTCAGAGTCGGAGGCACTACTGTCATCACAGTCGGTGTCACTGCTGTCAGTGTAACTACTACAGTCGGGCCTTGGCCTAAGCGGCTGAGTGTCTGGCCTCCGGGCTCCACCAGCACTCCACAGCTCGATTGCCTCCTTCGGTTCAAATGCAGCGATGTCTGGTGAACTCAGCTGAATGGTCAACAGATCAGTCAGTCGATCTGCCTTCAGGACTGACCGGATGCTGCTCTTCGTCAGCTTCAGCTGACTGAAGCCTCTCTCCGCATCAGCCGAGCTGGCTGGCAGAGTCAGAATGGCGTCAACAAGCCCAAGTATGTTTCCATACTCTGCCTGGTGGGCTGCATTGACACTAGACCATGTCAGCTGTCGCACGTCTGGGGACTGTTCATACAGGATCATCTTCAGAAGTGTCCACTCCGTCTCCACACTGGCAGTATCGATGCCAGCGTCGCGAAGCACAGGGCCAAAATGGTTGTTGAGTGTGGCCACAGCGTCATTTCCATAATCACCTGCAGCTTCAGGCCACAGCTTGAAGCTAACGATTGATGATGCACGCACAACGTCCGAATTGCTGTCAACGAAGCGACCCTCCAGACAGCTGACCAGGTTGCCCAAGATCTGCAGTCGGGTCTGCTTGGCGAAGACAGCACCTGTGAGTGTCTCACCATGGAAGTCTTCCATGCGCGCCAGGGCACGCTCCTTGGCAGTTGTGGTCGTCTTGTACATCACAAGGGTGGCCACAACGGATGTCAGCGTGGCATGTACATCAGCAACTGTCGCAGTCACTGTCTGAGCCACCAGCGACAGCTTGCTCAGAACAAACAGCACATCGAGAAGGAAGTGTGCCATCTCGATGATGTCTCGTCGGTGCAGTGTCGCCAAGAAGCCAATGGCCTTTGCCTTGGCATCTCCGGAGCCCCCGGGCACTTGCATCTGCGTCAGATGCAGGACATATGCTGGATATCCCTTCACAAGGGCCTGCAGTGCCTTCAGCAGATGTGGCAACCAGCGAGTGCCACCGACACGTGGTGGAAGGGCACATGGCAGAGACAATGTGTCGAATGCTGCCTTCAAGTTGCTACGGTTCAGTGGCGAGTGATGGTAGAACAAGTAGAGGCTCAGGAGGAGACCGCTCAACTTTGTGTACATGGGCAACCGACACAATGCGTCCTTATATGCAAGTTCCAGGCGATGCGCATAGCAGTGGATTGCTTGCAGACACGGCTGCTCATTTCGGAAGAGCGTGGCGACACCGTTGGCTGATCCGGTCATAACAGCGGCGCCATCACTGCCGAATCCGACAAGCTTCTTCATGAGTGTCTCTTTCGGGATGTGGAGGTAGCGCTCCACGACACCGTCAATTGCCCGCTTGATTGACGGAGCATCTGCCTTGCCGACGTTCTCAATACCAGCGAAGGCAGTAGAGACGACACCATTCACTGCATACCTCACGTACACTATCTCCGCTTCCGTGATGGACGCATCTGTCGTACCGTCACTGATGAGGGCGAGAAAGTGAGCACTCTCCAGGTGCTGTGCGAGGTGACGGCGCTCAACCTCAGCGATGGCACGCACGAACTGCTTGCATGCCTTGTCATTCCGATAAGTGTTCCCCACATCAAGGCCCTTCTGTGCGTCCAGGGTACACTGCCACACATAATCTGTGAACGGACGCCGGTGCTTTGCTATCGCGTGACAAGTCCTGAAACATCCAATGCAGGAAATATTAAATATCATAGTATTAAGTAAATACTGAGTATAGTCACAACATAACAACCTTCCTCAGCAAACAGTGAATACTAAAAACATCTTCGCTTTCAAAACAAAACTTGACGAAGATTTGAAGATGGGCAGGTTTAAATTTTAATAAAAGCACAAAAATCACAAGACAAGCCACGTTCTCAAGACCAAAAATATGATGCATAAAGGCTGGAAATACAACACTAAATAGTATTACTTTTGAACCCGAAGATCCAGGCAAGTTATAACACAGATCTACATCAAATGCAAATTAATAATTTCCCATGGCATTGTTTACTGCACGGCACGCTTGAAATGAGAGATAACAGAGAAATGAGGGATAATAATTTAAACCATATAGTGCTAACCCTAACAAAGTACAATCAAACACAATATTTTTTTTACATTTTATAACATTATATCACATGGGTAACATAATTACCTAAACAAATGCGTCAGACGGTCCATGGTGGCCGTGTTCAGCGCTTGGATGGCTCGGTGGGCAGGTGCAGTGCCGGGACGGGCTTCGAACGCAGTTTGCCGGAAGACAGCTCGTGTGTGCGCCTCGCTTGTACTGTGTGCGCGTAGCGAGTCTGGACGAAAGTTGTCCGTGCCAGTCAAGAACGCATTCTTGCCACGGACACCAGTTACGTTGTGTGTCCTGCACACTTTGCAAAACATCAAATCGTTGTCGTCATCGTAGGACAGCCAAGTGTGGTCTCGTTCCCAAACCTTCTAATAGCCACGCTGTCGTTTCTGCTGGTCGTACAGCGTGTCCCGTTCTCGCTTTTCCACCTTGCGTTTAACTTCTGGTTTTGCAACCCCAGTTAAATAACGATGCATCGTGCGTAAACGTAACAAAATAATTAGTAATGAATTAACAAAATAATTGATGTAGAACTGAAGATGTGAACCGTATTCGAAATCCGCGCATTTGAAAATAGATTAGAAAATAGACGCGAAAATGGACGCCAATTGCGCTCATTAGCCGGTACCCCTCTACATGATACGCTAAGCCAAACAAAACGGTCGTTTCAGATTTCTATGTCACACAACAACCAATCAAAAGTACCGTTTCACTGTCGATTCACATTAGGCGAAGATTTACTTTGTCAATTGTACGGTTGGTGGCGCCACGCAACACGCTGATTTTTACTAGACAGCCGGACTAGTTGGTAGGCCGGGTTTACTAGTCCGCCGTAATCTTTACTAGTGTACGGACTAGCGGACTAGTGGGTAGTTCTACCCCTGGGACAGGCATCATTATAAGTATTACTATTGTGTTATTTCTATTATATATTAATGATATATCAAGTGGTGTGGATCACGTATCTTTGCGATTGTTTGCTGACGATACTAACTTGTTCATTACTGGAATGGGTGCCAATGATACTGTGTATACGGCTATGGAGAAGTTAGAATCGCTTAGTGTCTGGTTCCGGTACAATCAACTAACTCTAAACTTGAGTAAGACATGTTATACAATCTTCAGTAGACATATGGAACGTGAAGTCGTGCCATTGTTGTTGCAGGGCCAATGCATTGAATGGGTTAACTCTGCCAAATATCTGGGTATATATCTAGACTGTAAGCTGTCATGGTCGGAACATATTAAGGATCTTTATTCAAAGGTGTCTAAGTTATGAGGTTTATTTTATTACATGGCCTCGTTCATAAATGCCGATATGGTCAGGCAATTATATTATGCCTATGTATTTCCCCATATTAATTATGGGATTGAATTATATGGATCGGCTTGTAAAACTAACTTACCTAAAATACAAGTTTTACCAAATTTATTACTTAAAACATTAGCAAAACGTCACCGCCGTGACAGTGCCACAGCATTGCATAGGGAACTTAATATACTTAAAGTTCAGGAACTATTTAAACTAAATGTTCTAATATTTGTGTATAAACAGTGTACGAATCAACTTCCTAGTCTATTCCACCAATTTTACCAATGTAATAGTGACTTCATGATCAGAAGTTCCAGACAGCAGAACAATTTATATATACCTAGATGTAATCATAGAACTGGAGAGAACTCCTTGAAAGTAATAGGGGCTCGTCTTTGGAATAAACTACCTGTAGACATTAAACATTCGAAAATGCTAAACATGTTTAAGCATAAAGCCAGGAACTTTATAATTGGCATTAACTAAAGTTTAAATCTAATTACATATTATAAGAAATTTGCTTGTGAATTTTATTATACTGGTACAACATCTCTAGCTTTAATTTACAGAAGTCGATAACCTGAAGCTATTGCAACTGAATGCACTGTATAACCTTTATATACATAATATTATGTATGTGGGAGTAACCTATATGAGTTTGATTTAATTGGCTACCAGCTCCATAAGTTATGCTTCTCTGGTAGCCACCTCATCTGTGTTACATTGCTCTTGAATTGTGCTGTATATTATCTGGATGAGGAAATAAATTTACTTACTTACTTACTTACTTACTTACTATTTGCATAAAGCGCGAGAACGCTAAATCAGGGTTTGACTTGTTCATTACAGTGTCTCAGTTTGCATAATTTAAATCGTGCTTAAATTTGTTTAATGAGTCCTCATCTAACGTTGTGTTATATTTATATGTTGGATCATCGTTAATAACCACTTAAGTGCTGTTGTCACACAGGACGAAAATGGCATATGGTCTGTAGCATCGCTTAAAACAATGCCGCACATTTTGTTTTTACACAGTTCAGAATAGAAAATGTTATCTATTATACTAGCAGTCGTGCTTGTTATTCGTGTGGGCCTGGTGATCAAGGGATATAATCCAGAGCTGAACATTTGATCAATGAAGTATTTTGATTCAGCTTGCTCTTCGCAGTGCAATAGGTCTATATTGTAATCACCACGTATATAAACAATTTTGCTGGTGAGATTTCCCAGTATGAATGAGAGATTGTCATTAAATTTGCTGATGCTGGTATTCGGTGCTCTATACATACAACCGACATTGATTTTTTCGTGTTTACTAATTTGTATCTCAATAAAGATGCTTTCAAAACAGTCATCAACAGGATACGATATATTCCTTAAACAAATATCAGAAGACTGGCAATTGTTAAGTACAGATTCACACACATATATGGCAACGCCGCCACCTTGTTTTTTTTTTCTCGAATTACAGTACAATTTGTAACCCGCAAATACGACATCATTACAATTTACTTCACTTCCGTCCCAACTGTTTTCTTTAAGCCACATTTCTGATATAACAATTATATGACTTTATACTCCATGCTTTGGATAGTATCTTTAATCTTGGGTAAGTTAGCTTTTAAACTCCGGGCATTTAAGTGTATCATACTCAGTTTGATTGGCTGGTTTTTGCCAACACTGCTAAAGTTGGTTGAAAGTTGTGCTGGGGTGTCGTATTTACACTGAGTGGGCAAATCGTTATACAACAAACAATCAGTATCAATATCGTGTTCGTAACAGTGTTCGTTATAAACGGCGTATCATACGGAGGCGTTAACTCATCATTTTGTTGTGTAGTTGACGCCATGGTTAATTCATCACAAAAACGTTTGCCAGGATAGTCAGCATATACTTAGTTGTCTAACCACGGTTTGCGACATCATGTCGCTCTCTTACCACCAGTTTGTCAAATGACAAATATGCGACTTTGCCCTCTTCCCTGGCCTTCATCATTTTTGGTAGCAGTTCTTTCCGTCTCGCCATGACCCTCTGCGGATAGTCCTCGTTTCTTCTTCGCCGCCTGCAGTATCAGCTTGCGGTCCTTGAACGACTCGAACTTGACCACGATGGTCCGGGCTCTCGTCCCCGTGCCGCCAGTTCGGTGCGCGCGACCGATGTTGATGGCGCGCACTTGAGCTTTGGGGAGTTCTAGGGCTGTTGTCATAGCCCTGCGCACGCTCTTCTCCGTCTGCTCCCACGTCTCGCCGTCGACCTCAGCAATGTCAACGAAATGTAGATTACAGCATCTTGACTGGTTTTCTTGGTAGTCAATCGCCTGCTCGATTTTCTTGATCATTTCTTCAAACTCGATCATCTTCTTCGACAGATCGTCAATGTTTTCCTTCGACTGCTTCTCTTTGACTTGGGTTTGCATGTACTGCAGGCTGACTCGGAGTTCGGTCAGCGCCGTTGTTGTCTCACGCATAAAACAATCCATGTGTCTGCTATTGAATCTTATTAAATCAAGAAATGGTGATGTGAACAAATCCAATAGGATTGGTTGCTTGTATGCAGACGAATAACTTTTGATCCGATTCACATAAAATGTGCCTTACATTTGAAAAACTACACCTGTAGTATCTAACTAACTAGTGAAATATGTGACAGATATATAAACTTATGAACAAAATATGATTTGAAAACGTTGAACCAAAAATAAAAAAATTGATATCTCAACAATTCATTAAAAAAATACTGTTCACTCATAAGTAGGAGATAAATGCTGTGTATGCAATGTTTGTTTTAATATGCTACATAATGCCAAACAAATGAAATGTCTATGGTAAATCAAACTGAAATCATAGTATTTTTCTGAGTGCAGGTATTTTTAAGATTTCATACAAATTGTCATTTTGCAATCATAACCGTCATCTCATCAGAACTATTATGTTAGTATCATATTTTAAAATCATAATTATAATGCAAAAGATTCCTCCTTAATGACAGCCTTTCTTAAAAACTCAGTTCCAAAAACCTGATGGAGTCCGACATTATGACAACATTGAGAATTATAACGCAGGTAAAATACAACAGCCGTTTTGTCCCGTCATGCATTAATCTTGTGTACAATAAAGTAGAACGTTCAAAAGTTACCATTTAATCATAGAAGTGGTTAGCATTTGCATGGTTTTGAACTATTTACCCAGTGTCCATGCTACTGCATGCAGCAAATGAACAACTTTAACACACGCTAGTGAAACTTCATTATTGTTATCTGCTAAAGAAACTGTTGTTATGGAGAACATTGTTTCACGGTTCGCAGTAAGTATGCCCCTATATCCAAACATATTCAGGTGTTATGGCCATGAGTGGGCATCTCGTTAATTTGAGCATTCTGGCTATGAGAGGGTTAATAAAATGTCTGTACCTTTGTTTAAATCAGCAAAACAAATGGCTTTCAGTAATTCCATCAACTTGCCAGTCCAACATTTAGTCGTTAATGAAGCCATTAACGACTAAATGGTGTTCTTGAGAGGAAGGGTAGGCAACATCAACACAATGGTATCACACACTCAGGTAAACATTCCCGTTTTGAAAGTCATTTCAGTTGATGTTTTTTCTAAATCCGTAGATTTCACCAAAACTGCATTAAAAGTTGTACAAAATATCCAGCATGGCATAGTAGATACTTAGTAGATTTGGTCTTTTCCTGGATGATTAATCCATATTGTAATAACCTCTCCACTGTGACTGGTGCCAACAACCAACATGCTAATAGAAGATCTAAAGTTGCATCTGTTATAGCCAACTGCTGTGTCCTTGGCCCTGTCAATATAGAAGTAGCTGGTAGCTTCAGCCCTGTCCTTTCATTTAATCCCTTGCCAGTCACTTCTGTCGAGATGTCATGCATTCAAAGCACCATTTGGTGCAAAGTTTAAAATCTTTAATTCTACACATGCCATCTGAGGTGAAACTCTGATTTATTCTTCAGAAATAGACCAAAATTAATGGTGTAAGAATAATTGAACACAATATGTGTAATATTTTTTGGCATCTCGGTTTTTTCCAAGCAAACCATGCTTGTTAGATGAATACGGTCATGTAAATTTTCCAGCCATATCTGGCTTTGGCAGGAATAATTATTAATAATAAGGACAGCAAGAGATTGACTGCCGTAAGAGATTGACTGCTGTAAGGGATTGACTGTTGTAAGAGATTGACTGCTGTAAGAGATTGACTACTGTAAGAGATAGACTGCTGTAAGATATCGACTGCTGTCAGAGATTGACTGCTGTAAGAGATTGACTCTTGCAAGAGATCTACTGCTGTAAGATATTGACTGCTATAAGAGATTCACTGCTGCAAGAGATTGACTGTTGCAAGAGATTGACTGCTATAAGAGATTGACTGATGTAGAGATGCTGCTGTTTGTGTCCAGTTGTCTGACCTGGATGGCGAGACACGGTCGATGGTGGAGAAAATGATGTACGACCAAAGACAGAAGGAGATGGGATTGCCAACCTCTGATGAACAGAAGAAGAAGGACGTTCTAGCACAGTAAGCAACCAACCAATTTTCCTAGGAAAAAATTGTCTTAAAAGTAATTTATTCTAAGCAATTCTGGTGCAGAAATTATGTTTGTTGTGCCATGTTATGTACACATGAGGTAAATGTTGAACATATATCAGTGTTCACCTAATACAGCGTTACATACATGCTTAATTTACATGTAAATTTCTGCGTAACTTTTACAGAATTGCTCAAATATGGCTACTTAGTTATCAGTTAAGATGTTAGTAGATGTAGGAAAATTGAAACCAACTTTTTGAGCATTGGTTGATCTCACGTGGAATGACCCGTCATCTTTGATCATCTCCCATACTATTCTGTTTTCCATGCTTTGTGTGTCTTGCCCACTCATTCTATCTACTCATTTCATCCTCTACTACCCAACATTCCAATATTTTGATTACAATTCCTGTATCTTCATATATTTAAAAAATAATTATTAATAGTGGAGATTTGGAGCTTACTAATGATTCATGACTACAAAATAATTTCTGTGTTAGAAATCAACCTGTGAGTGGGTTCCTCTTTGTGGTGTAATCATAATGCAAGTCACAACATTCCATACCTGTGGATGGGCACCTGGCATAGTGCAAGTCACAACATTCCATACCTGTGGATGGGCACCTGGCATAGTGCAAGTCACAACATTCCATACCTGTGGATGGGCACCTGGCATAGTGCAAGTCACAACATTCCATACCTGTGGATGGGCACCTGGCACAGTGCAAGTCACAACATTCCATACCTGTGGATGGGCACCTGGCATAGTGCAAGTCACAACATTCCATACCTGTGGATGGGCACCTGGCATAGTGCAAGTCACAACATTTCATACCTGTGGATGGGCACCTGGCATAGTGCAAGTCACAATATTAGATAATTCAAATTGATGACATCGACCAAAGTTGAAAGTTGGCAGTATATATCAGTAAATGGCACCACTAGAAATAACACCTTACTCTTATTAAAATATTCCTATATTATTACCGTGTTTTTACAGCTGAATTCCTATATTTCATGTAGATTTTAGATCCAATGTGGATGCACAAACAAACTATATAAATCATGAATTTGTGCTCGGTAGTCCATAGACCTACAGTTTAAAACTTACAATTTTGTCCCAAAGGTTTACACCAATGAAAAATGTTTGAGCTTTAGCAAAGTGTGTTCATAATGTTATGAATTCTTGTAAAATATTTCTTTCTTTTTTATTAGAAAAGTGTGTGTTCTGTTGTGCAGGTTTATGAAACAACATCCTGAGATGGACTTCTCCAAGTGCAAGTTCTCGTAGGTTGACTGCCTGAAACCACATTTCTTCAAATGTATTATAAGATCTATTTCCTCTCCATAATGTCAGCAGTCCAGTTTGTACTTTTGCACTGTGCTATATTTTGAAATCTGCAAATTTAAATGTTTGTGTTCTGTTTTATTGTATTTTGTTCAGTGTTTTGGTTATTTTGTATTTAAGTATTACCATTCTTGTGGTCAGCTGTATTACAAATACTACATAAATTACAGCGTATATATATTGTCATGCCGGCTGTCATTCTTGTTGCCATACAGCATGCATGCACATAGCGCGATATATATGTGCACACATACAAACAGACACTTAAATGGTTTTGTAGTTTAAGTTGCACCAGGTTTAGTCAGTTTTTGTCATCTGCCATATAAGTTCTGTGTACATAAGTTGTTGAACTTGCATGATCAAAACAGCTAGACTCCAGTTTGCAATTGTGAGTTGTTATTAACACTTTCTTAGGAATGGTCTCATCTGTTTGTGAAGTTCACAAAACGTAAAGCGTTTCATATTGGTTCAGACCACCAATCACCCCCCACTTAATTCATGGTGTCGCAGTTCCGATTTTGAGCGATCCAAAATAGCTTCCAAGACAACAACCAATACCCATCAGCTTCAACTGATGACATAGTTGCACGCTGCCCAGTTCTCACATCCAAACTAGCATCCATATGCCATTACATTGATTTATTGTTATGATGGCCAACCACCATTCACCCCCTTGTTACGCTGTACGTTTTGGGGGACTCTGAAGTTATGCACCACCCTATAACACGTTTACGTTGTTGTGTAGCTATTCAATCATTCCACATTGTTTCGTGTAATGTTAAAAGTAAAGTGGTCGGGTACCAAAGCTGTGTTCAAATTAGTTCAATGCTTACAAAGGCAGAAAATTAAACCAACAACCAAATAATGAATGCTACAAAACAGTGCATTTCCAATGAAATGTTCAATAAACGTGACATATAGCCAGTTAGTTTGTGTTGCAGATTATGTTGGTATGTACTGCATAGGCCTGGGATCAATTGCAAGTGGCCGCATTTAAATGCAAGTGCTTTAAATGATACAAATACAAGTGTTTGAAAATATGCAAATGCTTTGAAATGATACAAATGCAAGTGTTTTTAATTATGCAGATGCAAACATACACAATTTCATTTAAGTGCAAATAAAATATATATATTTCAATGTTTCCATAGTCAGTATGATAACTGTTGTTTTAACAAAATGTGATGCACGTTCAGCTGATACTAATGGAAAAAGGTAAGTACTTACACAGCGCAGTATCTAGTCCTTAGGACTACTCAAAATACATTGCACTTTACTCCCTGGCAGACCTGTTCAATTGAATACCATCTTCACTTATCTGGGATGCATTCAGCCACACGGCAATTAATGCGCAAAGACTTTATGCACATATATCCACCACTGTCTATAACCAGGTACTCATTCAGACAGCTGTGTTAACTGGAGCGACATAGAGTGACTGAACTTGCCCAACGTTCGACATGGCAGCACAGGTTTTGAACCCAGTTTCTCTCGATTCAGAGTCCAATGCTCTAGCTATTGTGTTTCAAAGTGGAGTGTAGCATCTGCATGTGACTTGTTTTGTTTAGACTGATTTCTTTATCATTCTCCAAGACATGATAGGCTTAAAGTATTTTAAATGAAGCATTTGGAAATCTTTAAAAGGTTATATTATTCCAACATTCACTGGTCAATACTAATTTCAGTGGGTAGCACCCAACGAATCAAATTATGATTTTTGGAGAGAGAAAAAACTAATTTGAAATGTTTACATCAATTAGTATTTTGGAATGTTTTATTTAATATAAAATATGTGTTTTTATTGATATCAGTTCATAATTCTCATAAAATGCATTTTTATTACAGAATGGGTGAAATTTTGGGCCATTAAATATCTCCGTAGATACGTCTTTGGACCTTGGATCGTCCACTTATATTTCATGTAAAAATGAAATTGAAAATGCATTATGATAAAGGGTTCCAGGATGCTGCTGAGGATCAAGAAGGTGTAACTTCGCTGCAGCAACATTTGACTAAATAAAACGGTGTGTGAAAACTGATTTATTTTACTTGTACCTTTTATAATTTCAGTTTCCATATTGTCACTGCTTCAGACAGTTTTGCCGTGCAATATCTAAAAAAGTATTCAATATATCAACATAAAATTTGGCGTTCTTACAGAAATGTCTCTAATCTACTGCATGAAACTATTTTTAGTCCTTTGGGCTGAAGGTCCAAGGGTGTATTGCCATTACTCTGCGTCCGCCTTTCCGCCGTTAGCTGTCGTATCTCATTAACCGTTCAGTAACTTTTTCTCTAATTTTGCATAGACGTATCTTAAGGTACTTCCACTATGCACGAGAAATCTGTATTTGATTGAATCATTCTAAGGGCCCAAAAAACTGGTAATTTGTCACATTTTGCCTATTTTTTCAAAAACTGTTCAGTAACTTTTTAAATTTTGCATAGATGTATCTTAGGGTGCTGCCACTATACGCAAGAAATCTGTATTTGATTGAATCATTCTAAGGGCACATCAGGGCCCCAAAAAATGCAAAATTGTCCTGCTGTTTCTCTGCTGCTCCCTCCTGTAGCCCCGCTGATCTCTATTTATAACAGACAGACAGTATTTTTTTGACCATCATAAGCACATAAACTACAATATAATATTTGTTGTAAGATATATTATATGCAGCTATCATGGGAGCCACCCTACTGATGTAACTGGATAGTGGACTTTGCCCCAATCACTGGGGTGGCTCTGAGTGGAGTGGCCAGCTGTAAATCTGTGTATTAGTCTAGCTTAGGCTCACTGCCTGCCATTGTCCCGGTGTCAAACTGAATGCCTCCATGTGGGCTGTAACTAATGTGTAATGGGAATCCCTACTGCTCTGGCAGAATCTGAGAAACTTAAAAACAGCAATAGACAATTATCATTGTAATGTAACGATATGATCTAGGATTAAAATAACAAAATAACTTAGGTATACTCGAAAAGGTTAAAGTATATTTAGCCAAAATTATAAGGTGTATGGATCCCAAGCAGCGCTCGCATATTCGAGGTTTGGACGAACTAGTGTAAATAAGCCGATTGTTTAGTTTTCTCTGAGCATTTATACAGATTTCTCTTAATAAAACCTAATACACGATTTGATTTGGCAGATAGGTGGGATGTGTGAATGTTCCATCTGAGGTCATCAGATAACTCCACACCTAAGTACGGGTGGTGGTGTACAATTCCCAGGCTGTCTCCATTGATGGTATACTGAGACCGGTGGATAGTTCTCTTCTTGGTGATATGCATAACTGAGCATTTATTGATATTAAAATGCATCTGCCAGGTTGCAGACCAGTCCACCAGCCTCTGCAGGTCGGACTGGGGGGGGGGGGCTTCTGCGTCATTACTGTTATTGATACACCTGTATGAAATACAATCGTCGGCAAAAAGCCGGATGTTAGAGGTGATCCCCTCTCCTATATCATTGACATATAATACAACAAAGAAGTGGACCCAGTACCGTACCCTGTGGTACCCCAGACTCGACCGTCACTTCTTCTGACGACTCGCTATCTGCTACTACCTTCTGCTTTCTGTCAGTTAGCCAATTTGAAATCCAGTTGGTGACTCCATCACTGACCCCGTAATACTGGAGTTTTCCCTTAAGGCGTGCGTGGGGCACGGTATCAAAGGCCTTAGAAAAGTCCAGTATTAGGAGATCAGTCTGGTGGCCGTTATTTATATTCTTTGCAATGTCTTCTGTGGCACCAATTAATTGTGTCACAGGAATGTTTATTCCTGAACCCGTGCTGGTTCTCTACGATGATGTTATTAGAGTCCAGGTGGCCCGTTATGTTGCTGTATATGTTCAAATAGTTTGCAGCATACTGATGTGAGGGATACTGTAGGTTGCCGCGACTGATTTGTCACCTTTCTTGAACACTGCTGATATATTAGCATGTTTCCAGTCAAGGGGGACCTCACCCCGTGTCGATGGATTGTTGGAATATTCCAGCCAGGCAAGGTGCAATTTGATCAGCTGTCTCTGTTAGAATTTTGTTTGGGATTGCGTCAGGGTCATGCGCTTTGCCAGGCTTCAGTCTGAGTAACAGCTTGTGTACTCCATGTACCGTGACTGTGATTCCCGGCATTGCGGAATATGGTGACTGAGGCATGACTGGAATGTTTACAAGTTCTTCTTTTGTGAGGACAGTTTGGTACTGCTTTGACAGTATATCTGATTTACCCTTACTAGTCGAAACCAGATGATTATTGTGGTATTTCAGTGATGGTATACCAATAAAGAAAGTCCTTTCTTAGATTTTTGACGTATGACCAAAATTTCTTGGGGATTAACCTTTCTTCGTTATACTCGACGTCAAGCGTGCTGTCAATATAGTTATGATACGCAGCGGTGTCCGGAGCTTCCTGAAGACAGCCCAGTCCTGATTGTTTTGTGTCTTTTTTGCTTTATTATATAGTCTCTGTTTCTTGCGGATTAGTCTGTGAATATGTCTTGTCATCCATGGGAGATTATTCCTAGTTGATAGTTTCTTTGTAGGAATGAATCTGTTCATGCTATCCAGTACAATTAATTTAAAAATATTCCAATTATCATTAACTTATCGCAAATTGAAGTCGTCCTCTCCCAACAAGTTTATATTAAATTCCTCCAACTCTTTCTTAATGGCACCAATGTCTGCTCGTGTATATATATAAACGGTTCTGGTTTTCTTCTTGTTCATTGGTACTTTCATGTCGAGATCGGTGGTGACAATGTCATGGTCGCTAATTCCGTTGATAGTAGAAATATTTTTGAACAGGTTAGGGTTTGTGGTAAGAATCAGGTCCAGTATATTGTTGAGGCGTGTTGGTATTCTGACCATTTGGTCCAACGAAAAGTCATTGCAGATATCAATCAGTTTCTGACTCGTGAAATCTTATGCAGTAGTACATTCAGTATTCACGGGACCAATATGTCTCATGTCAAAGTGCTCGAAAAACTCTTAGTGGGTAATGCCGGACGAATCTTTAATGTGGTCTCACCAGTACTTCCCGAGCGCCGGCCGATGAAACCACATTGAAACCGACTCTGCCCGCAGTTCCTTCCTAACACACCTTTGCCGCTTCTCGTCCGTTGAGGTCCCGCGCGGTGAGCACCACCAACAGTTACCTCGGCCTTTTATTTCTCATGTTTTTTTGTAATTGCATCGCTGCTTTGATTTTACAAATGTGACTTTACAATTTTGGAATAGTCATCAATATTTTCCTCAGGGCGCAGGTGAGCTAAGTTAAATTAAGAAAAGGGTGCAATTAAAACAAACCCTAACATATTAGTCCGTAGGCTGGACAGGTGAAACCACCATGGGGAATTTAGGCCAGTGTCTTTTGTAGGAAGCTTATAACATACAAAAGTAGAATCCACTTGTTTGCCACCTGGGGATAAAAACAATTATGTTTTTTTATGGTTTATGACTAGTAGCATGACTATAAGAGATGGGGGTAGGAGAAAATATTAGTCCATTTCATCAACACATATCTTTCAAATTGTTGTGCTGCATTACCGTGTTAGTCGGAATTGGCATTCCTTGTCAAGTTTGAACACGCACACGTAAAGCAAACGGGTTCATTTTAATGTTTACACATAATTTAGTACTTCAACAAATTAATGCAATGCCAAACATTAGTTAGGGTAAGGGCATACTGAACAACGTTAACTAAACTAAACAGCCATCACTTGTACTATATTGTCCTGTCTAATTTGCTCTGTTGCCAGATTCTGTTGGTCGCTGGGGTAAGACCATATTATATTTTACATAGGCGGCCATTTTAACGTTTCCTTCATTTCCTGCAATATTTGTCTAACAATTTTCTTGAAAATTTCACAGCATATTTAACCTCCATTGACATGAATGCTATGGAAAATTCGTTAAATTATCGTAACTAATTTTTCAGAAAAATCCACCCAAATCTGATACCCCTAAATTTTGCCACAATCTGGTGACGGATTTTGAAATATTGGTGCGTTCTACCAAATAGCCACTGTGCGCGAGCGAATAGCGTATATTTAATACTACCTCGTGAAAGATATAATGCAGTAGTACGTTCAGTATTCACGAGACGAACATGTCCCATGTCAGTGTTCGAAAAAATTCACACATCACACCAAAACGGTATTTTCAAGGGAACTCTTTCAGAGTGTAATGGCGGACGAATCCTTAATGTGGTCGTACCCCCGCTGATTGGTCGGGCATAACATAAACAAAGTTGTTCTGGTTCAGTGTCATCGGCGAGAATTGAAACACGAAACCAACGCGTCGGTGTCATGCTCGCTTGGAAGGTAACTTTACCACAAACGAACAAATTCAACGAATTAACAAAGCATTGTTTAATGCATTGCTGCCAGAATTGAAGTAGGATTATTCTATAATTTATATGTTTTTCGAACTATATGTTATGTCAAGAGATGTGCTTCACTGGTCGCAAGATGGCGTGCATTTGAAGAAAAACTGGTATGACACTGTGATTTCTGTCTGGCTCCAAGTTATGTGTAGACTATATACCTGCCGTCGCACATCGACCTCTCGAGTAACCTTTGATGTTTGGAATCAATGTGTTATATCAGGATTAGTGGAGTGTACCCCTAGCGGACTATAGGAGAACTGAACCTGCATCATTTCTCGAGCATTTGACAACGCTACAGTTTATTGTATCTACCTATACAGTACTATGCTTTATGACTCGTTTATTCATTGCTGAAGATGCGTGTAAGTTGTCACACTACATAAACATCGATGCAAATACACAAGGGTGTTATATATGAATAATCGAACAATCTGCAGCATTGTATTAAGCACTCGTCGACAATCCGGCCTGTTATCGCTCACGCTCGCATATGCGAATACGGTGGTCGCACCTGGTGCATAATCTACCGTTGTGATCATGGATCCGGCCACGCCAACGGTAGATGTAAAGTTTCCCGTCGACAGATGCGAATACCGCCCGAATATCACCGACGCCACGCTCGCAGCCACACTCCTCACCATCCACGCGCAGAGTCAGCATGTCGCCACACCCGCGCCCAGCCACGCTGCCGGCGCCACGGCCAAGGTGGAGAAAATTAGCCGCCCGACCGTTGATGAGGGGATCTCCCTGGAAGATTGGCTATATTTCGAGCAACGTTGGCGTGAATATAAAGACGCTACGCGAGTCGCCGGCTCCGACCTCACTTACCAGCTCCTGGATTGCTGCAATCCCGAGGGACTACGGAAGAACCTCGTGCGGGTTCACCGTGATGCGCTGGCCTCATGCAGCGAACGACTCAAGGGGCAAGCGCGAGTTTGCCAGTTCTTCGTCAAGTGTCAGTGCCCGAGCTGCCCGAACCACGACGCATGCGTTGGGGCAGATTACAGCGACATTGTGGTGCGGGACCAGGTCGTCCTGGGCTGCGCCGATCATGACATCAAACTGGATTGTCTGACCGAGAAGGGACCGAGTACACCTCTCGAAGAGGTTGAGGCGTTTGTTGAGGGCAGGGAATCGGAAAAGATTTCCCTCCAGCAGCTGAGCGACGGATCCGAGGCGGCTGCCCAGATCAGCTCATTCCGGAAACAGCAGAGAGCGGTCTTCAAACAACATGCCCCACCCACACCCCTGCCTACTCCGCGGTGCACACACTGCGGTTAGATCGGCCATGGTAGCAGCAGGGACGAACGCTCTGACAACTGCCCGGCATACGGCCAAACCTGCACCAAATGCGGCAAGAAAGGTCACCTTGGGACCGTATGCAGGCAAAAGGCGACGGCCGGCACACTCTATGTGCAACGCCGCCCGCGCCGGTCACCGCAGAGGGAAACCGCTACAGCTCTCTTCCAGTCACTATGCAGTGTGGAGAACGCGCCGCCTGTCGACAACGAGATCGTCTGCAACCTCGGGGACTTCAAACTCGAACAGTGCGTTTAAGACGCCACTCAAGACACGTGAGTGAAGAAATCCTCGGCCCCACAACCTACACTGTCGTTATACATCACTCACTACCCGTGCGACACTCGCGCTATCGGCCTCCGCACGCCACTGAGGCGCCCGTCTAAGGCTGCTTTGGTGTCGGTAGTGGCTGATACAGGCTGCTCTCCAAGCTCGGACTCACCGAGCAATGCCTGAGCAAAACACGTCTGCAGATGTCAGCTGCCAACGGAAACAATCTGGACATAATCGGGACGATCGCCCTGCGCCTATCAGACTCCGCTTCTCCAGGTGGCACAGAAACACGCCAAATTGTCTACATATGTCGATACACGAGCGACTTTTTCTTGTCTCGAGGAGCATGTGTGGCGCTAGGCATTGTGTCGCGTAACTTCCCTGACGTCGGCCAAAGCCAACAGCCCTCAGCGGAGGTGAACAAGTGCAGCGCCGCCTCAGAGTCGTCGATGACCGCGGCCTGTGAGTGCCCCCGCCGTCAACCTCCACCATTGCCTCCGCAAGAGCTGCCCTACGTAACTTGTTTACAAGTTACAGCAAAAAAGCGAATTCTGCAATGAACATCGTCGTTTAGGGCCCACTACCGGGTCTGCTGTATCGGTCTTGGATACAAACATGGCACAATAAACATAAAAAATAACTTATACAAGCTAATCAGCTGAGAAAATATCATTAAAACGCTAAGAAGCAGTTAGCCAAAATAGAATGGTCAGGTCCTACTGACCGACGCAAAATAGACTTGTGTTCCCAGTTCAGCGACTGGCGAACTGCAATTTTAATTCTGTGTTTTACTATGGTTGTTCTAGTAAACTACTGGCATAGCATTCTTGATGTAGTTGCAAATAGTTAGCTGTTATTAAATATTTTAGATGCATAGGCCCAAAATGCTTTTTTCCCTAGCCTATAATTGTTTTATCATTCAAACTACTCGTCATGGCGACCACGCGGCCTGCGACAGACTTTTCAAGCAATTTTACTCCTCTGCAACGGTCATTTATGTTCCTTCAATACTTATATATATATATATTTAACAAGATTTAATAAGATTGCCACCCAGAGAATTAACTCTAGGTGGCAGGTGGACAACGAAGCCCTTTGGCTTATCGAGAGTCCGACCCTTTTATCAATGTGTACCCCACCCTTTTGAGGTATGTGTCGATTTTATTTTTAAACATATTCACGCTACTAGCACCCACACAATCAGCAGATAACATGTTCCATTCATTTACAGTTCTTTGTGAAAATGAGAACTTTCTTATATCTAATATACACTGCTCCTTTGCTAATGTAACTTCATGTCCTCTAGTCCTTCTATCTTTCTTAACTGAGAAAAAAATATTTCTATCGATATTTTCATAACCATTCATTATTTTAAACACTTCTATCTCCTCTCAATCTCCTAGTTTCTAGTGTTGTTAAGCCGCATTTTTTAGGCATATTTCGTAACTAAGATCCCTCAGTTTTGGTATCATTTTAGTTGCTCTCCTCTGTACTCTTTCTAGCATATCTATGTCCTTCCTGCGATATGGCCTCTACGCTTGAATAGAATATTCTAAATGAGGCCTAACTATTGTTTTGTACAGCGGTATTATCAGCTCTTTTTCCTTATAAGTTATGTTTCGCCTAATTAATCCAAGGATTTGATTTCCCTTTGAAGCTCCAATTCTGCACTGCTCTAAAACCTTCATATCAGCACTAATAGTTAATCCTAAGTCCTTTTCTTTTACGGTAGTACTTAGTTCTTCGTTCCCATGTCCTGCGTGGAGGCATTTATATTTCCAAAAATTCAACAGTATTTGCCACTTTTCAGACCATTTGATCAACTTGTCAAGATCATCTTGTAAATGTCTTCTATCTCCATCACTTTTAATCCTTCTAAACACTTTTGTATCATCCGCAAATGTCAACACCTTGCTTGTTATTTTATCATCCAAATCGTTGATATATATTAAGAATAATATAAGTCCTAGTACTGATCCCTGTGGTACCCCACTCAATACCGATTTCCAGTTTGAAGCCTCCCCATCAACTACTACACGTTGTCTTCTGTCAATCAGCCATTTTTCTATCCAGTTTATTATACCATTTCCTATGCCATGGGCCTTTAGTTTAAGCAGTAATCTTTGATGTGGTACTTTGTCGAAAGCTTTTTTAAAATCTAAGTAGACGATATCTACCGGTGATCCCTCATCTACCCACTTAGTGATGTCTTCCAAAAACATAACATATTTGTTAAGCATGACCTCGCTTTAAAAAAACACATTTTGAGATGGGTTTATCAAGTTATGTTTAACAAGAAAATCCACCATGTGATCTTTAATTAGTCTTTCTAATAATTTGCAAATCACTGATGATAAACTCACTGGTCTATAGTTCTCTGACTTGTTTCTCGAACCTTTTTTTAAATAACGGTATAATGTTTGCCTCTTTCCATTCTAAAGGAACCACCCCCTCTTCTAATAACAAATTGAAAACTGTTGCAAGCGGTACGCTAATTTGTTCTACAATTTCCAATAGTAGTTTGGGCGGAATCCCATCCATTCCAGGTGATTTATTATCCTTCATAGCCCTTATTTTCTTAGCTACCATTTCCGGGGTTACAATTAATTGTCCTAAATAGTCTGAATCTGCCCCCTTGAACTTAGCCTCTGGTACTGGCAGTGAACTAAGATCTTCCCTGGTAAACACTGAACTAAAGTACTCATTCAGGTCTTCTGCCATTAAGAATCCCTCTGATACTATATTTCCAGCACTATCTTCTAGAGGACCGACCTTATCTTGAACTTTCTGTTTGCTTCGAACATACGCATAAAAACTTTTGCTGTCATGTTTTATATTACTAGCTAATTGTTGTTCATAGCTTCTCTTTGAATTTCTAATTTCAGCTGTAGCTTGGTTAAGTGTTTCTTTATAACTGTTGTAGTCTTCATCATTTCCAGTACATCTATATGACTTCCACATCATTTGTTTATACTTAATTGTTTTAATGGCTTCTTTCGATAAGTGTTTATTTTTGGACTGTTTCCCTTGTTTTTTGAAGGGTAAAAATGTATCAACTATGCACTTAATTTCACTCTTTAATATTTTCCAACATTCTGTTGCTGTCTTATTTTTCAGTGTATTATTCCAGTCTATATTTGGTAAATATTTCCTCATGTCCTTATACCTTCCTTTGTGGAAATTTCTCCTATACTGCTTTTTACTATTCCATTCTCATTTTACTTTGATGGTAAAATGTATCTGGTTGTGATCACTACTCCCCAGTGGCTCACTTATCTTGACATTGTCAACTAATTCATTTTGTGAGGACAAAACTATGTCTAACTCATTCTCACCCCTGGTTGGTTCTAGCACATGTTGAGAAAGGAACGCATCTTGAACTAAAACTAAAAACTTGTGGTCCTCACTCCCAATACTCTGTAGAGATTTCCATTGTATATGCCCGTTGTTAAAATCCCCCTTAATAATACAGTCCCGTTTGCTTACTTCCCTTATAGCGTTTTGTATTTTGTCATTCTCTTATATGCTTATGTTTGGACTTCAATAAAGTAACCCAACTGTTAACGTTGAGTTTCCTGTAATTATGTTACACCAAACAGCTTCTTCGCAATCTGCTTCTCTTTCTAATTTTATTTCATAAGCCTGGATAGATTCTTTAATATATAAAATAACTCCACCTCCCTTTCTTCCTATTCTATCTTTCCTAAACATTACATATCCTGTCAGTCCCAATTCGGCATCTGATACATCGGTGGTGGTCCAGGATTCGGTTATACCTATTGTGTGAGGGTCAATATCTTCTACCATAATGTTTAGTTCATGTCTTTTGTTTACTATACTCCTTGCGTTTAAACAAACACATTTATATCCAGCTTCAGAAGAGTTTTCCAGACTGTTCTTAGCTGATTTATTTGTGCTGTCTTTATCTATGACTCCAGTTTCAGGCTTTTCTGTGAGTCCCCCCTGCAAATCTTGTTTATATAGATGCAACCTGTCCCACTGTCAACAGATCGCAGCAGGTTCTCTGAGAAAACTGCTGCCCCTTTCCACTAAGATGGAGGCCATCTCTCATGTACACATCTTCCCTCTCAACAAAGTATCCCCATTAATCTGTGAATCCCATCCCCTTTTCTTCACACATCTGCTCAACCAGTGCGTTGATCGCCATCCTCTTGCAGTTTCTATATGTTGCCCCCCTTCCTCCCATTACTAGCAAAATTCCTGACAAAATTATCTGTTCAACTCTTGTCTTCTTTAGCTTCCTCACTAACTGTCTATACTTCTGTAGTATCCCAGTTGTTCCCTCCCTGTCAGCATTATCTGTTCCTACATGTACCAGTATAGACCCTCCCTTGCCATGTCCCAATACCTTCTCTATCCTGTCAGTCACATGTTCAATCCTAGCCCCCGGTAGACAAACAACGACGTCCTTCCCCACGCTCAGTGTCTTGTCCGTCTTTCTCATAATGGAGTCGCCCATAAACACTCTCTCTTTCCTCATTGCCCCCTCAACCACTGCCTTCGAGTAGCTCCTTCTTCGGTTTGCATCTGTCTGATTGTTGTCTTTTCCCTCTGTCGTCTTCTTTCCTGTCACGTTCTCTCCCGATGCATTCTTTCCTGTCGCTTTTTCTCTTGTCATCTTTCCTCCTGTCAGCGTCCCTTTTATCGACTTCTCTTCTACCACATTTGCTCTCACTTCCTTTCGTCCCTTCATCTTTCCTCCCATCTCATTTTCTTCTCTCCTCCCGTCCCATCTTCCCTCCCTCCTTCTCTACGGTCACTTTCTCCCCTGTCACCTTCACGCTTGTCACATTTTCTGTCGTCGATTTTCCAATTTCTTCCCCTCCAATCACCTTCCCTCCTCTCAATCTCCTTTCCTCAGTTTTCTTGCCACTGCTATTCTCCTTCAGTCTTGCAGTATTCTCACCTCTCTCCCTGTCGTCTCTCTCTCCATTCGACCTGTCTCCTTTCTAATTCCCATCTCCATTCCCTTCACAATATCTGTCAACCTAACTATCTCCGTCTGCAGACACTCCACCTTCCAACATCCAATGCACTGAAAGGTGAATCCTTCCTCCATGGTTTCTGCCCATGATTTCCCATAGCCGGACAATGCAAAATCTACCCAGCTGTGGCAGTGATCGCACACCAAGTGTCGTTTTGCCTTGACTTGCCGCTTGCAAGGCGCCATATCCCTATCAGAATTTATTTAATATCTTAATAAACTTAGTCTTTATAAAGACTGTTTCCTGTGTACTACAGCACACTTTATGTTACAGATTTCAATTACACAGCCGACTATTTATTATACCACGAACGCTAACATTACCGGTAGTGACCTAATTTAAATACAATCAGTTACGTTACGTTTTAGGCTGCTTTATTTATTTATTTAGGTTACGCCACCCGACTATCGCCCTTGCTTAATTTTAACAACAATGCTACCTAATCAAAATATCTAGCAAGTACTGGCTTACACAGATATTATCTTATGTAAGTAGTTTGATGGTTGTTACTTTATCTCCTATATATTCTACCACATAATTAGGTTTGTTAAATCTTGTTTACAACTTATCGAAGGCTAAGTTACCCTATTGGCACTCACTATACCAAGGAGTTCTAAAATACTTTAACTAACTAACTTTAAGCACAATTGCTACTCAATATATGTTTACTGCAACTTTATGAATGATATTAAGGCAAGAATAATACTTATCAATCAGTAATTCCACTTGTTTATCAACTTTTGTGCACCACCAATATCTCCGCCAAATATAGCCTCGTTACGTTATATATATATATATATATATATATACACTGTATGTACCTTCAATACTTCGAAGGTACACTGCCTGCAAAATTCTATTTAGTAAGCCCATAACAATGTTCGAAATTTTAAAGATTCGAACCCGAAGCATGTTCCAAAATTAATGGTAAGGAAAACTTTCAGTTTAAAAAATGATTTATTGGCAATATTACCGGGGAGGGCTGATTTAACCGCAATATCCTTTGATGTTCAACGATTTATTTCACATTTCCCACGTTCAAGACAGCAGCCTTCCTATTACTAATAATTACGCTAATTCCAAGTAGACGAACAGACGGCCTCCCTTTATAGCTATGAGCCAGAGATTTTACGAATTGTGCACTTTTTGACAAAAGCATGAAAATGGGCACATATGTAGTTTATGATATGTACAATCATACAAAGCTAGGTACCCATCGCTATCGACATGGTACATAGCCGCCATCTTGATTTTATAAATGGCCGCCACGGAAATCCAATAGGCAAGTATATATGCTTCTAAACAATATAGAAACATGATCTTGGTGTCCAAACCAACATGTCCAGGGTCAAGGAATCCATTTCTGTCATGTGCAGTATCCAAGGATGAGGGCCATATTGAAATTCAAGATGGCCGCCATGGAAATCCATTATCCAGATATTTCAGTTTCTAAGCAACATAAAAACATGTTCTTTGTGTCTAACCCAACATATTCAAAGTCAAGGAATCAATTTCTGCCACATGCTATATCCTCAGATGACAACCATATTGAAAGATGGCTGCCATGCATAGACGTTTTACGAGCATGATTTTACTGCCAATTGATATTGAGGACTCCATATGAAAGAAACGTGATATTGGTGTCTATGCCAACGTATTCAGGGTTAATTAATCAATTTCTTCCACATGTTGAATCCCCAGATGACAGACATATTGAAAATCAAGATGGCCGACATCCATATAATCATATATGTTGGTTTAATTCAGCGTACATGCAACACAAAATTGTATTTAAATCGGTGTAAATAAATCAGGTGTAAATAAATATAAATAAACTACAACCATCAAACAATAGTCACACAGAATATCAAGATGGCTGCCATGCATATATAAGTTCTAGGAACATGATCTCAACGTGTGATGGGTTTAGGAATCCATACCTGGTTTATGGTATGTGTCTTCACGATTACTACCTTTCAGGCTTTTGCAAAATTTTACTCAGTTATATTCTCAACCATAATATACCTCACAACATACATGGACATAAAAATAATATCTAAATTGGACTACATTTAGATTTACAACTACAGTGCACTAGGCCATGGCATTGCATCGGTGCCTCTGGGAGTTTAAGACCAGCATGGTTTCCATACCAAGGGTTCCAACCACAGTGTGCTAGACCAGGCAGATGGAGATTTGGCACAAGAGCTTGTGACATGACATAACCAATTTGACAAACAGCCCTTAATTTCTTACACTTTGGTGCAATGTGTGTTTTGTTGATGGATTATTCCAAGTCGCACCAGCTCCCTGGGCAAACAGCTGTTTCCTTTTTTCATCCTGCTAAATGCAAAAGTTTTAATGTAAAGTCGGCGATTAACCTCTATATATCATTTAGTGTATATCAGTCGACTTCTTATGATTGTGGTGACAGGGCGAGGACATATGTAACAGCGGGGAATGGAGTTCATGCTAACCACGCCAACTTCTTCCCTCGACCAAGGAAACCGGAGACTATGTCACACATTAACTCAGGACATAGCAGAGCATTAGTGGTTCCGATATCACAGGTCGTTGACAATGGCATGGGTTGCAATGGGACAAAAGTGGTTTTCAATCGCAAAACGTTCACTTATTTCAACAACAAGGAATTGCCTTACGGCCAGAATAACCACATATGTAAACACTACCGGATATCCACTTTAGGAAATCCTTGGTGAACATTTGCCTCCCCTTGTGTTCATGGCTGAAGGTATTGCAGGTCGTTGGTGGCTTTATGGACTGTGGTCACAACTATCTGATCTTCAGTGCTGATGATTACCTATCCACCGGAAATTAATGACCTTGTTCATTGTCGCAAATGATGAAACAACCTCTGGGTGGATCGGCTATCTACTCTGCGTTCTCTTGTTGGTTGCTTGAGGATGTCAGCACAATTCTACTGCGTAATATATACTCTTCCGACAGTTGCCGACTGGGATGTAATGTATATGATACAATATTGATGGGCATCCTCCTCAACTGTCCATCTACGCTTGGATAGCATCATCAACATTTGTATTAAGATATGGAGCAATCTGCAATTATGAGAAATGCTATGTTTGGTACGCCAGTCAGTCTGAATGTGATCCTTGTTATAATTGGCGTTTTCTGTCGTTTCGTCCGCATATATACTTTACTATATTTCTATGTGCCCTTAACAGTGTATTCCGTTTGCATTACATAGTTTTGTCCATGACTAAGTTTGTACTCGGAGTCTCCATATTGCGCAAATTTCAGCGATTGTTGGATTACACAAATGTTTAAATGTTGACACTAAAGATTATATTTATTTAGCAAAATTGTTTTGTATGCCAGAGTGTGGTACATTTATGCTTTGTTGAGTTTTTTTTATTGGCAGCTTAAACATCACCTTCCAACTCCATCTAGATACTTGTGATATATCTGGCCCTGTCACCATCCACCTCTCCCAGGATTATGGACTTCTACTAAACTTACAGCACAACCGTCACTCTTTGTGAGTGATTGACTTGATGTTGGCATCTTGTGGTTTCTGCACACAAAGTCCATTCGTAAGTTGCCAGTAAACCTCAAGACGTGTTGTCAACACGATGTTGAGTATGTTTTCTATATCGTTGACGTGAACTTGAAATGTAACCATTTGTGTTGTCTATTCTTAACCAATGACATATGTGTCTTCACCAGTATATGCACTGCCATTTATCTTATTGTTCAGAATATAGCTCAGAAACAACTGTCAACAGAAATTGACATACTCGTGAATATATACGTACTCATATATATGAACCACATATGAATTCCTCAACCTCATATATGAACCCCATGGATCCTTCAACCTCAAGAGGCGCTAAAATTACATTCGTAAAACGCATACGCAGGCAGCCATCTTGAATTTCAATATGGCCGTCATCTGATGATATAGTATATGCGGAAATTAATTCCTTGACCCTGAAAATGTTGGTTTAGACACAAAGAACATCTTTGTATGTTGCTTAGAAGCCGAGATATTTGGATAATGGATTTCCGTGGCGGCCATCTTGAATTTCAATATGGCCGTCATCCTTGGATACTGAATATGACAGAATGGATTCAATGACCCTAGAAATGTTGGATTAGACACCAAGAACATGTTTTATGTTGCTTAGAAGCTGATATAACTGGTTAAAGGATTTCGGTGGCGGCCATTTTAAAAATCAAGATGGCGGCTAGCTACCATGTCGATAGCGATGGGTACCTAGCTTGAAATTATTCTATATATCATAATCTACACGTGTGCCAATTTTCATGCTTTTGTCAAAAAGTGCACAATCAAGTCCCTTGGCCGCTGTACTATTAACAGAAAAAGTAGCTATGCGACTGCGCGACACGAGCACAAACGTCTGCGTACAGTTGTAATTAAATGTAAATAGTCAGCCAAGACGTTGACCGATATAAGATGCAGTATACGATCAGGTATACTGAGTTCTTATCTTGCACTTGTCAATTGTACCTGAACTCACGCCAGTCGTCGTTCTGATAAGTGATGATAAGCAGAGTTATGACGACAAGCCTACGTCACCCAGGACACACGCGTGATGTACACTCACACCTGTGTGTAGGTGAAGAAATCGTCACACGGCTTCACCAAGTGGTCTCCCAAAAGAATCTTTCAAGCGGATACTACAAGTAAGTGAAACGTTCCGTGTTTCTGTTATGTTGTTGTTCAGACTCATCTGGCGTACAGAAGCCTCGCACATTGGCGCTGGTTGCACACATACTGCAGAAGGCAAGCAGCGAAATAAATGTATCTGCTACATCTATGAAACGAAACACCAGAAAACGAGTTAAAGATAATTATAATCTGCCTGACAGCCATAGTATGTATGTTCCGGAATGTGCTGAAACAAAGGTGGGAGATAACGAGTCATTGTTGGGTAAATCATCTATGTCAATGTGTTAACTTTGGGGACAATCAGGTAGTATCTATTCCCAGGTGTCGATGTCCACTGGCCTCTTTTATGTTTCTTCGCTTCCTTGGACCATTGGCTTCTGACCTACCAACTGATGATGCAACAAACACTAAGGTAGTTTTTTGAGTTATTGATTTACTACCTGTTTGCTGCTGCTCTTGCGCAACTCTCCAGAAGGCGCCACTTTCACTTTACATGGAAATATTAAGCATGCAGCATCTTCGCGCGCAAAGGAGCGCTGCTAGTTACATCAGTTTCTGTACCCTCTGGCAGATCACCTTGTGAGGCTCTTGATGACAAGCTCAGCCAATAATATCGCTTGGTGGTAAGTTCCGGTGGTTTGGGAAGTAGAAGACATTGTGCACAATACTGCTCAGAACATTGACACTATGTATAGCCTAGGCGTATATCCTCTAATCACTAAGGCAACAAGAATTACTAGAGATTCGGCCACTCTGATAGACAACATTTTTACAAATGTCATAAATAAGCGAACTACAAATGGAATCTTAATTAATGACATTACTGACCATTTTCCAATATTCACACTATGTTAACATAACATAATTAAGAGAAAAACAGAAATGTACAAAAATATAAGAAATGAAAATATAAATTCTCTTATAGCAGGTTTAAACAGTGAAACATGGGAAAGGTATTTGACACAAAAGATGTTGATGTGGCGTATGGCATATTCATTGATACATTTATTGAAAAATACGATACACATTGTTCAGCCAGAAAAATAACCGTGCCACAAATAAACAGTGACAAACCATGGTTCACGACTGGCTTAAAAAATGCTTGTCACAAAAAACCCATTTATATAAACAACTTCTCCAAAACTTACTACAATAATAAGAAATGCAGAAAAAACGTACTATAGAAAACTATTAGATAACCAAAAACAAAACAGTAAAGAAACTTGGAACATCTTAAATAAACTTATTAATAAAAGACAAATCGAATCTTCTTATCCTGATTATATTGTAATGGATGGCAGAAACATTACCAACAACAAAGACATAGCAGATGGATTTAATAACTTCTTTTCGAACATTAGTAAAGACCTAGCTGCCAAAATAAATCCGCCTGTAAATGATGCTTCATTTCATGACTATCCTAAAAAAAAAAAAAAAAAAAACATGTTCTTAAATCCAGTAAGTGAACAAGAAATCATTGGGATCATCAGTGCATGTAAAAACAAAACCTCAACAGACAGCAATGATATAAATATGAAAATCATAAAAAAGTAATGCAATATATTACTATGCCATTAACAGCAATATTTAACATGTCTTTTGAAAGTGGAGTTTTTCCTTCCCGCATGAAAATAGCAAAAGTTATTCCTGTATTTAGAAATGGTTCTAAAACAGAATTTGACAACTACAGACCAATATAGTTGTGCCAATTTTCCAAAATACATGAAAAACTCTATAATAAAAGATTAGAAGAATTTATGGACAACAATAATATGTTGTCCAACAGCCAGTATGGCTTTCGATCCTCAATGTCCACTTCACATGCATTCCTTGACTTAATCGAATACATTAGTACGTCATTAGATACCAAACAGTACACACTTGGTGTTTTTGTTGACCTAAAGAAAGCCTTTGACACCATAAATCATTCAATATTACTAAAAAACTAAATTTCTATGATGTTCGTGGAGTGGCTGAGAAATGGGTGGAAAGTTATTTATGTAATATAAAACAATTTGTTAAAATAAATTAATGTTCATCTAATCTTCTAAATGTTTCATGTGGAGTACCACACGGGTCTGTGCTAAGCCCCAAATTGTTCATCTTATGTATAAATGACATGTGTAACGTATCATAATTTCTTAAATTTGTGTTCTTTGCAAATGATACCAACATTTTATATTCTGATACCGATGTACATAGACTAAAGCGTGTTGTTAATGAAGAACTAGACAAACTATAGATATGGTTTACTATTAATAAACTGTCTCTGAATATTTCAAAAACCAACCACATTATCTTTAGTAATCGCAAGATAAACATTGACTTCAATATACAAATCTGTAATAACACAATTACTAGAGTCAACATGACAACATTTCTGTATCGTTTTGTTGTTATATATGTAAAGTAATTTCGGACGCGTATTTTATAAAGACGACTGGTTTATTTAAACTATGCCAAGTTAGTGGGAACATGGAAATACAGTAGCGTTACCTAGCGATTATACTAAATTTAAATGACATATCGCCACAATTTCTTGGAGTTTACAATGATAAAAAACTTACTTGGAAATATCACATAAACAGTGTTAAAACCAGGCTGTCTAGAATAGCTGAAGTAATGTATAAAGCAAGACATATCCTAGGAACCAACAGGCTGTCTAGAATAGCTGGAGTAATGTATAAAGCAAGACATATCCTAGGAACCAACAGGTTGTCTAGAATAGCTGGAGTAATGTATAAAGCAAGACATATCCTAGGAACCAACAGGTTGTCTAGAATAGCTGGAGTAATGTATAAAGCAAGTCATATCCTAGGAACCACCAGGCTGTCTAGAATAGCTGGAGTAATGTATAAAGCAAGTCATATCCTAGGAACCAACAGGAGAATAGCTGGAGTAATGTATAAAGCAAGTCATATCCTAGGAACCACCAGGCTGTCTAGAATAGCTGGAGTAATGTATAAAGCAAGTCATATCCTAGGAACCAACAGGTTGTCTAGAATAGCTGGAGTAATGTATAAAGCAAGACATATCCTAGGAACCACCAGGCTGTCTAGAATAGCTGAAGTAATGTATAAAGCAAGACATATCCTAGGAACCAATAGCTTACTTACTTTGTATTATTCACTCTTCTTACCAATAATGAGTTACTGTTGTGAAGTTTGGGGAACTACGTATATCACCAATGTTCATTGTATTACAATCTTACAAAAGAGGGTGATCAGACTGGTATATGGTGTTGATAGACTTCATCATACTCGTATGCTATTTATAGATGTAGAGTACTAACATTTCAAGACCTAGTATATTTTAAGATCTTGTCAATTATGTATAAAACGTATAACAATTTCCTAGTACCTGTCAATTTGCAGTCTGTGTTTACAAAACAGTCTTCTTCACACTCATCCCGAGTTCAGTATCAATATGTCAGACAAAGTGTTCGAACAAACATGAAGTTAAAGTGTCTATCAAGTTGTGGAGTAAAATGCTGTAATTCACTGCCTTCCAGTACTGCCAGGAAACACACATTTCATGCATTTGTTTGTACATTAAAAAGGTGCATTATCAATATAAAATACCGATTATCGCAAAATAACTATTATTAATGTGTATTATAATTCAAAGGGGTATACAAATACAAGAATTTACTCTTCAGTATACCCCTTTTTTCTTATTTCTTGATGTATCATACTTTGTGTATTGTTCTTATGTTGAAAAAATAAACACAGTTATTATTATTATATTATCCCGTGGTCATTTCGGACGGACAGTACTGACATTGACGACAGTTTTGATATATTTTATGACATTTTGTATGCTGCCATAAACGAATGCGTTCCTCGTATCTGCATTCGTGGACGTAAATACCCAATATGGTACCATAACGACATGATCGCAACCTAGAACGAGAAAGACACCGCACACAAAGCATGGAAACGCTCACATTCGTTATCTGATTACCAAGTATTTTCTAAACTACGAACCACTTTTAAGAAACTTACGAGAGAAAGGTATTGTGACTACATATCGGAAATTGAAAAGTCCGTCAAACAACACACCAAACGTCTATTCAGTTTTGTCAAATGCAAACAAACTAATGTAAAACTTCCTAACTCAATGGTATATAAAGGCACTGAGGCAGACAGTCCAGCTGACATAGCAGAACTCTTTTCTGACCACTTCGAATCTGTCTTTACATTAGAAGATAACCTTGTTTATTCAAGCATTCCCTCCTTTCAATCCGACTCAATGACTAATATCAATGTGTCTTAAGGTGATGTCATCGGGGTATTAAGAACCACCGATGTAAACAAAGCATGCGGTCCTGACAATATATCAGGTGTAATCCTTAGGGAATGTGCTGCCGAATGAGCAGATCCACTAACTATGCTTTTTAATATGTCCTTAAACTGTGGAACTTTTCCAACTTGTTTTAAAAGAGCAAATGTTGTTCCTTTGTACAAGAAGGGAGATAAACGAAATGTGTGCAACTACATACCTATTTCTCTCTTACCATTTAGCAAAGTTTTTGAGAAAGTCGTATACGACTCACTGTATGAGCATGTGCGTAACACAATTTCGGGCAGCCAACAATGATTTGATTTGTGAGGTGTAGAAGTACAGTATCTAATCTAGCTTGTTACTTGAACGCCATTTTCTTAATCTATTGACAACAAGAAACAGGTTGAATCTGTTTATTTGGACTTCAGTAAAGCCTTTGATTCGGTATGCCACTCATTGTTAATTCTCAAGCTTAGATCATATGGCTATTCCGGGCAATGCATAGAGTGATTGCAGTCTTACCTTGTCAACCGAAAACAATGCGTGGTCCTCGAACGCAAAACATCTGACTGGAAGCCGGTGTTGTCTGGTGTACCACAAGGTTCACAAATTGGACCACTTCTGTTTATTTTGTATATTAATGATCTCACTAATCATGTTGATTCATGTGAAACATCATTGAATGCTGATGATTCCAAATTGTTTAAATAAATTACGTCGGTGACCGATTGTCAGTTGGTGCAGAATGATCTGGACAGTGTATGTCTTTGGTGTGAGACTTGGCACCTTAAACTTAACGTTAAGAAATGCTGCATACTGTCATTCACTAACAACAAGAAACGTATATCCTATGACTACACGATTTTAAGCCAGTCTCTGCCCAAGGTCTCAGCTGTCAAAGATCTCGGTATCACATTGACCGACAGTTTTACTTTTAAAGATCATTATTAATCATTGTGTTTATAAAGCTTTTAAGATGAGTTTTATTAAGCGCGTTTGCACAACATTTACTGATGTACATGCTTTTGATCCTTGTATATATCTCTAGTCAGAAGCCAGTTGGAGAATTGCAGTGTTATCTGGAATCCCTGGTAACATACGAGTTCAAAAATCGAACGAGTTCAAAACAATTATTCATTAAGTATATGTGTTACAAATCCAAAATACAGTATTTCTCTGACAGTTATCCTGAGCTTTGCCGTCATTTTAGACTACCTTTCCTTCAACATCGTAGGCAAGTTGCAGATCTCGTGTTTTTACACAAGTGTGTGCACACCCAACTAGACTCGTCGTATCTGGTACGGGCTATCCAATTTCACCGTCCTTCACGACCAGTTATCAGTCCTGTTACTGGGTCCACCGGACCTATTGGAATCTGAATAAATACAATACAATACAAACAAATGTCAGCGAAAACGAGATTAGTTGTACAGTATGTGAGGGTGATAATTGCTAGACTTGGTTTGTTGCTCCGTGAATTCGTGATACACATTAATGTCTTAAAATTGTTTTCATTTCACAAACATCTTGTTGATTATGCACCGCTGTCTCGATTCAACTGATGACTTTGCAAGACAAGGGGGTAAGGTGTTGCTGTTAAAACAATCGCCACCGCGCCGTCTTATCTTACCATTCTTCTAACCTAATTAGGGGCACTTTCAAAAAGGTCTAGGAGGCACGCAAAATCCAAAAGGATCCCCTGGATCCGCCTATGGACATGAGGAAGTTCTACTTATCAAAAAGTTGCAAAATAAATGGATAAGTCTATTTACTGTCTATACTGATCTTGTTCAAGAATTGTCTGAAAAATGGTTGCACTCTAGACAAGTCAAACTCTTCTTTATGAATTGCAAGTTTGTTGGTTTGGGTGAATTATAAAATACTGTTATAAAATATTATGTTCAAACTTCTTGCGTAGCCATTTTTATATATATTTATTTCAATTCTTGGATTAACTGGTGCCGCTCTCGTTTCTAGGGGTGCGTGCTGACACCTAGTGCCATGGAAGATGGTCACTTCTTTTATGATCGAAACTCTCTCTCACCCCGATTGTAACATTTGAGTTATTTCTGGAAGCGGTCAATGTTCGGTTGTTGGCGGTCGAATGTCGACGATCAGCGGACAGCGGTCGGTAGGAATGATCAGCTGTGTTTGGTGATGCCACATAGCAGTGTGTTGAAATGTTTATGATTATCCTGCTGGCTTTTCGCACCAACGACTTAACGTGCTATTGAGTAGAGCTGGCATGATTAAGGCTAAGAGCCGTTGGAGCAATGTAATGTAGGTCCACAAAGGCATAGACTTGGAGGACCAATATAACGTAGGTCCACCAAGGCCTGCAGTACATGGAACAATGTAATGTTGGTTCACCAAGGCCTATAGCTTGTGGTACAATGTAATATAGGTGCACCAAGGCCTAGAGTCGGTGGTACAATGAAATGTTGGTCCACCAAGGCCTGAACCTGTGGAAAAATGTAATGTAGGTCCACCAAGGCCTAGAGCCTGTGGTACAATATAATATATATCCACCAAGGACTAGAGTCTGTGGTACAATATAACGTAGGTCCACCAAGGCCTAGAGATGGTGGAACAATATTATGTAGGTCCAACAAAGCTTACGGTAGATGGGACAATATAATGTAGGTCCACTAATGCCTAGAGCCGGTGGAACAATGTAATGTAGATCCACCAAGGCCTAGAGCCTGTGGAGCAATGTAATGTATGTCCACAGAGTCCGGTTGAACAATGTAATGTAGGTTCACCAAGGTCTAGAGCCTGTGGTACAATATAATATAGGTCTGTAGCTCTTCCTTCCACGACTCCGCGAGACAGTTCGCGGGCTGGCACCTCGACCTCCCATTCCGCATGGTATAAGACCGTCATCTGCGCCAGCGACACTCACGACCAGTGTTACGTTTTTGTCCGTCGAGACAGCCACCGCCCGTCTCTGACATCACCATACGAGGGACCCTAAAGGTCTTAGCACATGGCGAGAAGACGTTCCTTCTCGATTTCGGCAATCGATATGACAGAGTTGCCATCGATCGTGAAACCGGTCGAGGCAGCCAAACGACCTCTTCGTGGACGTCCTGAGGCCGTTTTGCCATCCGCAGTGACAGCACAGGATCCTGCTACCAATCAAACGAGATCGAGACGTCAAGTCAGACTTCCAGAACAATACATCAGAACGCTCTAGTGCTATAGTTCTGCAAGTCTTGCATCCCCTTTATTGGGTGTTGGGGGGGGGGGGCATGTAGCGGTTGAGACATTCAGCCTTTCTAATACATTGTATCGCATCATTAATGTGGTTGATAAACGTCTAGTTTCCGGTGTGGACGTTCCTTCAGTTTGTTGTTCTTTGATCGAAATAAAGTTGTGCAGCTGTGTACATTCGTACACGCTTTAGGTCCTCCAAAGCCTAGAGCCTGTAAAACAATGTAATGTAGGTCCACCAAGGCCTAGAATCTGTAGAACAATGTAATGTAGGTTCACCAAGGCCTAAAGCCGGTGGAACAATATAATGTAGGTTCAACAAGGCCTAGAGCCTGTGAAACAATGTAATATATGTCCACCAAGGCCTAGAGCCTGTAGAACAATGTAATGTAGGTCCATCAAGGGCTAGAGCGTATGGACCAATATAATGTAGGTCCACCAAAGCGTACAGCCTGTGGTACAATGTAATGTAGGTCCACCAAGGCCTAGAGCCTATGGTACAATATAATATAGGTCCACCAAGGCCTAGAGTCGGTGGAATAATGTAATGTAGGTCCACCAAGGCCTAGAGCCTATGGTACAATATAATATAGGTCCACCAAGGCCTAGGTTATGTGGTATAATGTAATGTACGTCCACCAAGGTCTAGAGCTGGTGGAACAATGTAATGTATGTTCATCAACGCGTCATCTCTGGTCTAGTGGTTGATTGATATTCGTGCTAAGGGAAGCGTCATACAAAGTCGTTCCTCTAAGCGGAACGTAGTATGTATTTTATCCTAAACAGAATGCCTACAAGCTTCGTTTGGATGTAATGGTTGTGATTGCTATCTCAACGATGCTCCAGCCAATACGTGTTACAATAGGCTCAGTGTAAGTAAATACAAGTGCATTGTCGTAAACATGCTTCTCGTAGTAGATAAGACAGACGCGGTTAGATTAGCTGGTCATTTGCTCGTTTAAAACGTTCTGCTAAACAATATTGACGCCAATCATCTCCCGATCTCCCGGAATACAGGCAAATCTCCCGGATTTCAGCTGAATATCTCCAACATCACCCCCCGCATTTCCCTCTTCTGATGTCATGAGTCGAACCGAGACAGCGGAGGATCTGACAAACTGAAGCACCGGTGGCGAGGCGGCGAAAAATACGGGGGCGCGACGGCGAAACATTTCCAACAGCACCCTTCCACGTCGCCCAATGTCAAGATCAGAGACAGCACGATGACACAGCTCAACACGGGAAGCGTGGTGAACTGCTGATGAATCTCCCGGATTTCAACAAAAACAGTTGGCATGTATACATTTAGCGACCTCGCGCAGTGGGTAGCCTGGCTTAGAGGCGCGTCCCCTGGGTGGCGGATGGGGAAGCACTTAGTATGAGGGGTTGTACCGAATAAATCAGAAGAAGGTGCCGTGGACCAAACTTATCATAGGAGAAGGACAACTCTGATTTTAAACCCGGGCAGACCCAGCTCGTTAACCTCGTCGGGTAGTCGGTCTAGGAGAAGGACAGTCCTGATAACAATCCCGGGCAGGCCCTGCTCGTTAACCTTGGCAGGCGATCGGCCTAGGAGAAGGACAACTCCGATTTCAAACCACCTGCTGTCTCACAGGTTGATGGTACATTGGTGCTAGAGGCTAGGCCCACCGCTTATAACTGTGGTTGGCGGCAGGAAGGGCATCCGGCTATAAAAACCTAAGCCAAACCCCTAAATATGGCTGTATTAAATAGAGTGAGCGCCCGTGCTAGGGCGTACCCTGTAAGCGAGGCGCGAGTCCCCCGCCCGAGCTCAGCGATAACTGGACAAGGACTCCCGTCTGAAGAACGAAAGCGGCTAAAGAAGTTAATCCGAACAGGAAGGAGAATGAGGAAGATTAAACTCGCAATACTGAATGTTGGGAGCAAGACAGGAAGAAGTGGAGAAGTCGTACAATTGATGCTAAAGAAGAACCTGCAATTATTGTGCGTACATGAGAAAGAACGGAAGGGGAGCAAAGCAAAGGAAATTGGTGCCGGATACAAACTGTACTACCATGGAAAAGATGGGACAAAGAATGGAGTAGGAATTGTACTATGTGAAAATCTGAAAGACAGAGCACTAGCAGCGGAACGACCATGCGATAGAGTGATGACAGTGAAATTAGAGGTCGAAGGAGAAGTGTGGAATGTTATTAGTTGCCATGCAACACAAACTGGATGCACAGAAGAGAAAAAGGAGGAATTCTGGGAACACATAGATGGTGAGATGCTAGCTGTACCAAGAGCTTCTTGCTCGGAGTAAAAAGCTGGTGGTGGAATGTTGACTCTGAGAATGCAGTTAAGGAAAAGAAAGACGGACTGAAGAAATGGAAACGAACAGGAGCAGAGATAGACAGGGCAGAGTACAAGAGAGCGAAAGCGACGGCTAAGAAGATGGTGGCAAGAGTAAGAGAAGAAGCAATAGAGAGATTGTACGATAACCTAGAAACTAGTGATGGTCAGAAGGACATCTATATAAGGCCAGATACGTACAGTCAAAAGTGCAACGGGAGAAGTATTGCTGAAAGACGATGACATCAAAGAGAGATGGGGCCAATACTTTAACTGGCTGATGAACGAAGAAAACCCTAGAGTAAAAACTGAAGAGAGGGATGTGAATCAACGAATGGTAAGGAGTATCAATGACGAAGCAACAGAGAAAGCACCCAGAGGGATGAAAAGTGGGAAGACTGTAGGAGCAGATGAAAAACCAGCTGAAGCTTGGAAATGAATGGGCAACTTTAGTGTAAACTTACTATGCAGACTATTCAACTGTGTCATGACTTCAGAACACATGCCATCGATTTGCGACAGAGCATACTGGTCACAATCTTCAAGGGAAAAGGTGACACTCAGGAGTGTAAGAACTACCGAGGGATCAAACTCCTGACGCACACCTTTAAGATATGGGAGAGAGTAACCCAGGGAGGGACAGAAGGACATCAGAGTGGTATTTATCGACTTGGAGAAAGTATATGGTCGGGTACCAAGGGATGAGTTATGGAGATGTGCGAGAGAAAGGAATGTACCGGAAAAGTACGTCATACTTATACAGGATATGTACCGGGGGTGTGAGACAAAGGTGCGCAGCGTGGCTGGTGAAAGCAGCAACTTTGGCGTAGAGGTTGGGTTGCACCAAAGATCTGCATTGAATCCATACCTGTTCCTCATATTGATGGACGTCTTGACGGAGTAGGTGAAGAAAGATGCACCAGAATCAATGTTGTTCGCAGATGACATTGTGCTGTTTGGAGAAAATGAGGTAGATATGACAGAGTACCTGGAGACGTGGAGGAAGGCACTGGAAGAGAAAGGAATGAGTCGACCGAAAACCCAATTCATGGACTTCAGGTTCGAACGGAATGAGGAGATAGACAGACCAACTGTAAGAGATACTGGGAGACGAGCTGGAAGTGACACACTTCAAATATCTAGGGTCAGTCGTGGAAGAAGAAGAAGAAGACAGGAGGATGCCAGTGAAGTTGAAAGGGAAGATCTATAAAACAGTAGTCAGGCCAGCAATGCTGTACGGGGCAGAGACCTGGGTAACAACGAAAGGACAAGAAGCAAGGATAGACACGAATGAGATGAGGATGCTGAGGTGGATGTGTGGAGTAACAAATGAAGATAAGATCCGAAACGAATATATTAGAGGAGCAACGAGAGTGACATAAGCATCCAAAAAGATAACAGAGAAACGACTGAAATGGTATGGGCATGTGATGAGAAGGGAAGAGGAGCACATAGTGAGAAGAGAGCTAAATGCAGAGATACCAGGAAGAAGGAGAGGACGACCGAAGACCTGATGGAAAGACACATGCAGACAAGACATGGAAATCGTGGGTCTGAGTGCAGACGTGGTGATGGACAGGGCGGCATGGAGAAAGAAAATTACCAGCCATACCGATGACCCCAGATGACGGGAAAAGTCAGAGAAGAAGATGTATACATTTAGTGACAACCTCGGGGACTGTGTAGCCGTGCCCTCATGGCTCGGACAATCGTGTTACTGTCGGTTCCGACTAGTTAATTGTGGCGTAAAAGAACTAACGAAGACGACACGGCCTGTTGCAATGACTTCCCTCAGTGTCACCAGAGAATTATTGGCTAAGTTCTATGATACCTTAGCACCAGACTGTAGTAACCACCGTATGTAGGGGGAATAGGTCAGCACCAGACTCTAGTAACCACCGTATGTAGGGGGAATAGGTCAGCACCTTATTCTAGTAACCACCGTATGTAGGGGAATAGGTCAGCACCAGACTCTAGTAACCACCGTATGTAGGGGGAATAGGTCACCACCATATTCTAGTAACCACCGTATGTAGGGGGAATAGGTCTGCACCATATTCTAGTAACCAGTGTGTATTGGGGTTCGCGCACCTAACGTTTTACTGCGCACATAAATGAAACAGGCATTCCTGTTTTTATTAACACTGGTTTTACTGAAGAATGTACAGGGTGTATCTAATTATATAATAATTACTGGCTGACCAATCATCTTCACCAAGTGCAAACTAGTTGACGGGCGGCCTTCTACGAGCACGCACAAGTCAGTGGAAACACAATCAATGCAACACGTGATACCAGAGTGCATGTCCTGTGGTATGCTACGTAAATAACACGTCCTGTGGTGTGCTGCCTCAATAATACAGGTCTTGAGGTGTGTTTAATAACACAGACTCGCTGGGATACTACCTAAATAACACTGGTCCTGTGGTGTGCTAACTAAATAACACTGGTCCTGTGGTGTGCTGCCTCAGTAGCATAGGTCATATGGTGTACTGTCCCAATATAGTAGGTCCTGCGGTGTACTACCTCTATAAGACAGGTTCAGTGGTGTACTGCCTCAATAACACAGGTCCTGCGGTGTACTGCCTCAATAATACAGGTCCTGTGGTGTACTGCCTCAATAACATAGGTCCTGTGGTCTACTGCCTCAATAACACAGGTCCTGTGGTGTACTGCCTCAATAACACAGGTCCTGTGGTGTACTGCCTCAATCAATAACGCAGGTCCTGTGGTGTACTACCTCAATAACGCAGGTCCTGTGGTGTACTACCTCAATAACGCAGGTCCTGTGGTGTACTACCTCAATAACACAGGTCATGTGGTATACTACCTCAATAACGCAGGTCCTGTTGTGTACTACCTCAATAACACAGGTCCTGTGGTGAATTTGATCATGACCGTGATGTGATTTGTGTGGCTTTTAGTGCTATAAGTATCTCTGTTTGCCAGAATGGGAGCACAAGGATCATCCCTGCGGCCTGAAGTACTCAGCGATCTTCAAGACTCCACAAATTTCACAGCCGACGAAATACGGGAGTATTATAAAGAATTCATAAAGGTAAACAGCTTCAACCATATGGTTCTGATTTACGTTTTGTTCGTAGAGTTAATGCCAACATTGGAACTTCGGCTTTCTCTGTAGCAGCGCCAAAATAACAGCTACATCGTCACAACACCTGTATCAAAATGCAATTTTAAATTGAGATTTCGTAGGACTAGTAAGAAAAATGAACGTATCTATTTAAAGGGATCGACGATGTGAAATGACCTGTGGGCTGACATTAAATTGTGCAATTCAACTTATCAATCCAAAAAAACCTTTTGATTTTATGTTTGTTATTATGTATCAACTACCATACCTTCAGGTAGTTTAAATCTACCTTAATTTTAAGTTACATATCGTGTATATATTGCACCAGTGCAATTGCGTAGTGTGGGAATGCTATTTATAAGTTTATAACTTCTTGAATTTCCCTTCAGCATTTCCTTATTGCTCAATGTTTAACTATATTTTTCATTGTTCAGTTCAACTGTTTAGGGTGGTTTAGCTTAGACATGTTTACACTTTATTAGAAAATGTACTTTTATTACGTTGAATAATTCAATTCAATTCAAAAGAGGACACCTGCACGAATAATTGCAACCGGTGAATGCATATGTTAATGTATAGTGTAACTAGAGGTTACATAGGGGCACAGATATTCCCTCCAGACGTTTCCCTGGTCACTTACCCTCGGACTTTTCTCCCGGTCATTTGCCCCTGGACATTGTGGGACGTCCGAGGGGTGTATCCTACGTTAGTTGTTGCAGAATTTACAATGTACACCCTAATAAAATAACAATAAAGAAAACCGAGAGGAGTTAAGCCAGAATATTAAGGAAGTACCAGTGGAGCAATAGGTTTACAAACGAAGAATTTTATGGGGATGTAAAGAAACTCACAAACAAGATTCGCATGAGGCGCCTACGGCTACCTAGTCACCGGTATCACAACTTAGAAGAACCAGTGTCAATATTCACCCTCTCATGGCAAGAAAACAGGGAAACAGAAGGAAACATTCTTTAAGTTGATCTGCAAAAACATTGTCTTGAAGAGACAGACCTCCCATCTCTGTTGAACGATCGACCCATGCGGAAACGGCTCATTTATGCTCCGGCCCCGGCCGATCAATGATGATGATAATGATTCAGTTATAGGTATTTCACGTATGCCCAAATTAGCGTTGGCGACAGTTAATACCTGGTTTCATCATAATATTTATAGTTATTTTGGAATTGTTTAAAACATCCGTAACATGCTATCCCGTTAACAACAGGACTGTCCACACGGACACTTAACAATGACTGTCGAGGACTTCAAGGCTGCATACGCGCACGTCTTCCCACAAGGTGACGCCACTGTGTTCGCCGAGCACGTCTTCCGCACCTTCGGTCGAGGCAGCAATGGAAGGATCGACTTCAGAGTATTTCTGCAGGTTTGTTGCTGTGTTTGAAAACAAATCATTAATTGGCTTTGAGTTCAGCAAACTGTCGCCATGCAAAAAGCCCATTAAGAGTAGACAAGTTATAATTTAAAATACAATTAGTATATTAGGCCTATAGGCAATTTAATGGTGAACAAAGGCTATAATTCTGGGCTTAAGCATTAGAAAGGTTAATAAAAACAAACCAATGCAAACAAGTCATGCCAGTTTACTAGAAAATCTTTTTGAATACACGTAATTTAAATTGCACGAACAGCGTCATTGAACTAAGAGATTGATTGCCATTGCGTAGTTGCTGTCCCGCAAGCTGCACAGTATGCCATAGGTATGTATCAATAGCAATTCCGCCGGGCTATAGCTCATTTGACGTAACTCGGACTCTGTGACAGACCTTCTCGACATCGTCGACGTCGTGACATATTTTCCTTGTGGTTGCCTGGTGTTTCGCGTGGGATCGACAAGGCAAATCTACTGTCTACTTTATTGCCAAGTTGACAAGTACGCATCTAAATACAGATTTACATGGGAGACAATTTAAACAGCTGGTCACTTACATGAAGACGGGTATACACCATTGTAAAGTCAATAAGCTGTAACCAATGTCTCGTGATTTGCGAATGTCAGCGTTCGGCCGCGTTCGGCGAGATGTCAGGACGAAAGTCGCTCGGCGTTCGGCGAAAGAATTCACTTAGACGTAAGCACGCGAGGGCGATAAAGTAGACGGTAGATTTGCCTTGTCGATCCCACGCGAAACACCAGGCAACCACAAGGAAAAGATGTCACGACGTCGACGATGTCGAGAAGGTCTGTCACGGAGTCCGAGTTACGTCAGATGAGCTATAGCCTCGTTGACAGTCGTTAGCAGACGAAACGGTGGTGGCTTCGCATTCGAAGATCACGTCAAAACGGAGTTGCAGACGTTTATCGCTCAGTCTTCTTCAACACGTAAGAAGTGCAGCGACTCACATCTAATCAGTACTATTCAAATCGTAGAAGTATTTACCCCAGGCGTTGGGCGGACACACATTTCGGCCTAATTCCTGGAGACGAGAGTGTAACACTTTCTTCTGTTCAAATGTTCATCTGGCCTCGAATGGCCGTTCGCTCCCAATATAGCACTATGGCCGGAAGCCAGTCTGACCAACCACGACACTTGACACAAACCAATGTCGTCCCAGAAATCTGCTTCCGAAACCTTTCACACTTCGAACCAATCCAATCAACTCACTGAGTTTAAAATATATTTTGCTAGCTAAACGCCTGGCTATATCGGTACACATAAATCTTTAATTTACGTGAATTACTTATACAATTAATATCACTGGATTCCCTGTATCGAGCCGGATATCATAATGTTCATCGTACATTCCAACTCTCACGAATTAATCCATAATTTTAATAAAACACGTACTCTATTCATAAGCTAGGTGTGACCCCAGTGTTTTTCACACCTACATTTCTGTAAACAACTATTATAAGTTCATAATATACTCTTCTTATAACCACAACATAAGTAGTTTGCAAGGTCACCATATCACCAGTCATGTTAAGTAATTTCTACTGATACCAAATTTGGTATACCTAACCGTAAGATTAGTGGTGAACGCTACACATCAAATTAGTTAAATCTAACTCGTCGGTAGTTAAAACGTTAGAAGCCTTAATCGCCAGAGGGCGCCAGCACATACCTCAGCGACAATACATACCAGAGATGGCAGCACCATCCCGTCAACAATACTTTTGTAAACAAAAAAACACTATTCTAAAGCCTGATTAAATTCTATACAAACCACTTTGTGACAGAGTTAATTTTCAGGGTGGCAATCTTGTTAAATCCTGTTAAAACTTATTTTGTGCCTAAATCGTCGGAAACCACGCTCTGAGGCGTTATTACTTGCAGCTATCTATAAAAAATCCTTAGTGTTTCAGTTTAACATATATTTAAATATAATCAGTAGATGCATACATTAATGTAAAAGTGTTTCTGTCCAACAGGCACTGAGCGTCCAGTTGAAGGGAGGTTTCATGGAGAAGTTGGAGTGGATCTTTCATTTGTACGACATTGACAACACCGGCTACATCAGTCGCGATGAGTTGCTGACATTGATCGAGGTATGTACGGCGACCACTATACCGAGTGTCAGCCACTACACCGAGTGTCAGCCACTACACCGAGTGTAAGACACTACACCGACTGTCTTACACTACACCTAGTGGCAGACATTATACCTAGTGTGAGACACTTCACCGAGTGTCAGTCACTACACCTATTGTCAGACACTACACCTAGTGTCAGACACTACATGTAGTGTGTGTATGTGTGTGTGTGTGTGTGAGTGTGTGTGTGTTTCTGTGTGTTTCGTTGTGTGTGTATGTGTTTCCTTGTGTGTGTGTGTGTGTGTGTGTGTGTGTGTGTGTGTGTGTGTGTGTGTTTCCTTGTGTGTGTGTGTTTCTGAGTGGGTGAATGTGTGTTTCTGTTGGTGTGTATGTGTTTGTGTGTTTGTTTGTGTGTGTGTGTTTTTTTTGTGTGTGTCTGCGTATACTTAAACAATTGTCATTATCGTATTTGTAATCAGTATATATCAATATATAAACACCCACCCCGACCTACTAACACACGCAAGCATCCAAAACACACACAGACTCACACATAAGTACGCACATACTCACGCAAAACACGGTGACACATGCACGCGCACACGCATGCACGCACACACGCACTCACTCACTCACGCACGCACACATGCATACACACACATACAAACACACACGCACACACACCCACACACATGCATACACACAAACACACACACATACACATATGCACACACACACACATGCATACACACGCATACACACACACACACACACACTCATGTACACACACGCACGCACGCACGCAGACACACACACCTGAGCTAGTTTGCCGATGTTGTTATTCGTTTGTTCGACTGTGCGGGTAGGCGGTCGACCAGTTGAACAGAAGTCGTGTGCCGGCGGAGGAGCGAGTGTCCCCGCACACTCTCACTCATCACATCATGTCTCGTGCCGACAACGACCACGACAACAAATTATCCAAGCAGGAGTTCATCAGTGGTGCGCTCTCAAGCAAGACTATACAGCGCATGCTCGTTGGCACGCTAGCGGCGTCATCGTCACCATTTGCACATCGAAGGAAGTTGGCGAAACATTAATGCAATACAATTGCATTCCAAATATTGTTATAAGCATATATAAAAACGTTTTATTTGTTGCAATTTGGTAGCTCACGCGATCGCAACCAATTTTACATGTAATAGTTGTAGACTTACTACAGTTATTCATGTAGAGTATACGATCCAACAAAGAGTTTAATAGTGGAAGCATTGTTTCCCGAAGGCATGGAATTAGAACTGTTCGGGTTACCTTCCAGAATATATTAACTTACGAAACACTTATGTAGCTATTTTCCTGACCAGCCTATGAAGTCTTGCTCATATTTTTGGTCAAAACAGCTCATGTCCCCAGCCTATAAATATAGGCTGCACCTTTTTGACAACAAATACACACATACAGTAGATAAATAAAATGATAACACTTTTATCATATCACGCCCGTAAACGTTTTGTATATTTTCGTCTTAAAACATTTGCTAACATACACGCACACACACACACACACACACACACACACACACACACACACACACACACACACACACACACACACACACACACACACACACACACACACACACACACACACACACACACACACACACACACATTCAGACTCAGACTCATTTATTTTGACAGAATACGTATAAAGCAATCAATATATAAATGAAAATAAATGGCCATGGAGACTCCCATTAAGATATTAGGTATGTAGCTAACATGGGAGCCACCTCTATTTTAGTCAAACACATGAAAACAACAATATATTAACAATTAATAATAAAATAATATAAATAATAACAATATATTCATAACTTACGTGGCAATTTATTGTAACTTACGTGACGCAGATCAAAGGGTCAAACAATTTCCCTTCGCGGTTAATCTATCTAGTTATATGTGTAGCTTGATATAAATCTAACTTTCGTGAAGATTTGCAAGATTCAGGAGATCTATTTGGAGTAAGACCACATTAAGGATTCGTCAGTCATTACACACCGAAAGAGTGCCATTGTAAATACCGTTTTGGTGTGATGTGAGAACTGTTTCCGAACACTTTGATATAGGACATGTTGGTCCCGTGAATACTGAATGTACTATTACAAAACAAGATAAAACATCAAATAGAAGTGTTTTCACACGCGTGACTTACGTGGCATTTTATTGTAACTTACGTGACGGAGGTCAAAGCGTCAAACAATTTCCCTTTGCAGTTAATCTATTTAGTTATATGTGTAGCTTGATATAAATATAATTTTCATGAAAATATATATTTCGGGTAAAACAACATTAAGGATTCTTCCACCATTACCAAAGAGTGCCCTTGAAAATACCGTTTTGGTGTGACGTGTGAATTTGTTTCGGCTACTTTGACATGAGACATGTTGGTCCAGTGAATACAGAATGTACTACTGTATTAGACAAGATGAAACACCAAATGGAAACGAGTTTTCACACGCGTAACTTACGTGGCATTTAATTGTTACTTACGTGAAGGAAAGAAAAGGGTTGCAAACATTCCCGTTTGTGGTTAAACTAGATATGTGTGTAGCATGAAATCAGTCTAGCTTTCGTTAAGATTTGTAACATGCAGGAGATCTATTTAGAGTAAGATCACATTAAGGATCCATCCGCCATAACCTTCGAAAGAGTGCTCTTGAAAATACCGTTTTGGTGTGATGTGTGAATTTTTCGAGCTCTTTGACTTGGGACATGTTGGTCCCGTGAATATCGGAATCGGAATCGGAATCGGAAGTGTTTATTTGCCCCATATGTACAAACAAAATCGGTATCATTATCAAAAACCCATAACTACCTGCAGCTCAATTATGAAAAACTGAATATGTGTTGAGATAATAAGTACAAAATACATGTATTATAAAGTAGAATATATAGCATAAAAGTAAAAGCAATCAATGTATGATAATAATCAATTAGCAACATCTTAATCATGAACTATCAGGTAGCTGTAGATAAACAAAAACAAGGGTCAGGGAGACTGCCACTAAGACCATTATTGGTCGCTCTCGTAGCAGCCACCCCCTTAATTAATTTTCAACATAATATATTTGGCTTACTTAAACACTTTCGATGAAATGATAACAACACTAGTGCATACTATCATATGCAGTATCGGTTACACAAGCATTATAATTAAATTACCAAATAATAGATGTCAAACTCTCAAAAACAAAAATATAAAAAGTTATCTTACTTTTATAACTGGCAGATGGTTACAACTACATCAGACATATTAATAACAGTACATTGTGTACGTAAATTAACAGAAGTAATAAGATTAAAACAAGATATAATTATTTGTTAGTTATTCAGAATGTCCACATATATAACAATTTGGCAAAGAGCACTGTATTCTGTAATTTTGTAGAAAACATATTTTGGCATAACTAATAAATCCTTGAAGGCTATGTGTTAAAATTTTGTTCCTTATGTGAGGTGCAGTATTACTTATTAGTAATGGAATATCAAACCGAATGCATCTTTTGGCAAAGTCATGTTTTGCTCTATTTGTATGGATGTTGTCATGTATCCGTGTATTAATATTGTGAACATTTTTATTTAGCGTAAATGGTAAATTTTGCAAATATGCTGGTAATGTCATATGGACATATTTATAGTATAGTTTCAATTTCTGTAAGTGCAGCATATCTGTTACATTAAGGATGTTTAGTTTCTTAAACAGCGGCTCAGTATGTTCATTATATTTTGCTAAACATATTATTCTCATAACTTTTTTGTAGTTTGATGATTCTGTAACATTTAAAACCCCATATCATTAGGCCATAATTAATGTACGGTAACATTAAAGAGCTATACAAAGTAACTTTTATATTTACTGGTAAAAACCGTTTTAGTTTGTTTAATATGCCTATCAATTTAGAACATTTGATTGTAATATTTTTAATATGAATATCCCAGCTTAGGTTTTCTTGCAAATTCACCCCAAGAAGATTAAAGTTTTGTACTCTTTCGATTCTGGTTTCATCTATATTAAGCAGGAAATTGTTGACTTGTTTGTTTCTTAGTTTGTGTATTATATATTTGGATTTCTTTGTATTTACAGACAGTTTATTTATTTTCAGCCATTCATTTACCTTGTTTAATTCTGTATTTAAAAGTTGTTCGACGTCTTTTGGACATATGTTTAAAGATTGGATAGTTGTAAATAAAGTTGTATCGTCCGCATACATTACGAATTAAACTATTTCACTTGACTTTTGGTAAGTCATTTATGTAAATTAAAAACAAAAGTGGGCCCAGTATAGAACCCTGTTTCTATTTTTCAAATAACTTTCCATTAGCTTTAAGGCAGATTCGCCTATTCCATACAGATGTAGTTTACCTAATACAATTGAGTGGTCTAAAGTATCGAAAGCTTTTGATAAGTCTAAAAATATATTAATGGGTGTTTCATTAGAATCCAGTGCGATTATTGTACGGTCGATAACTTCCATAATGGCATATTCAGTTGAGTGACCATATTTAAATCCGTACTGATTAGCATTAAAAAGTTGGTGTTCAGTAAAATATGAATATATCTGATTATGCATAACTTTTTCGATAATCTTAGAAATTACTGGTAGCAGAGATATCGGTCTGTAGTTATGAAATAATGTTTCGTCATCATTTTTAAAGATAGGAATAACTTTTGCAATTTTCATCTTATCTGGGAAAATTCCAGTTTTTAATATTTGATTAAGAAGTAATGTTAAGGGTTTTATTATGTAAATGAATGTACTACTGCAATAGGCAAGATAAAATATCAAACGGGAGTGAGTTTTCACAAGCGTAACTTACATGACATTTTCTTGTAACTTGTGACGGAGATAAAAGGGTAAGAAACATTCCGCTTTGTGGTTAATCTAGTTAAGTGTGTAGCTTGATATCAGTCTAGCCTCCGTGAAGATTTGTAACATGCAGGACATCTATTTGGGGTAAGACCATATTTAGGATCCATCCGCCATTACCGAAATAGTGCACTTAAAAAATACCGTTTTGGTGTGATGTGTGAGTTTTTTTCCAGCACTTTGACATGGGACATGTTGGTCCCGTGAATTCTGAATGTACTACTGCATTAGACAAGATAAAACGTCAAGTGGGAATACATTTTCACACGCGTAACCTACCTGGCATTTTATTGTGACTTATGTGACGGAGACAAAAGGGTAAGAAACATTTCCGTTTGTGATTAATCTAGTTATATGTATAGATTGATATCAGTCTAATTCACATGTTTTCGTCAGGTGTTTACGAACTGGTCTGTCGTTTCATTGTCTCTCTGTCTGTCTTGACGGAACACGTGTCTTTCGAAAGGAATGTAAACTTTTGGCTTGAAATAATTTGTCAATGTTGTTAGTGCGTGTTCGTAATCATCGTCACCACCAACCTCTTCCATCGTGAAGAAAATCTCTTGGACTTCTGATCCTGCATGGTGTAACAAAATCGCCCGCTTTTGTTTTATAATTGTTACCCATTTCGCTGTCACGTACAGTTTAAAACTGCGACGCCACTGCGTCCATTTGATTCCGATATGGGTGGGATTGCTTTTTGTGTCAAACATCGGAATATTTGCGATTTCCAGCGCTACTGCCATTCTCGTTTCGTTTTATAGTTCAACTGAGTGTTCATTTGTAGTTTTACTCGTCGCCAATGTAGTGTATTCACTTCTATCGTATCTAAACATCGATTAATACAGAGACTAACACAAACATGTGCTTTCCAATTTTAACTTTGTATTTGTACTCCCCGCTTCCGCCCCGGAATCAGGCCTTAATTACACGAGGAGGGGAGCGGCCATTAACAGTAGACACCACATCGCACGTGCCTATTAAAACATGGCATCCGTTTCAAGGAATGGACAGAACTACGAACAAACGAAATTAGCAGTATAAGGGCCCCCTATAGTCTGGCTTTCATTCTTATTGAGGGGCCTCAGTTTGAAAATATTTTAACTGTAGTCTAAAGCTATTCGTCTGTCAACGTATATCTCTGTAGAAGGTGCTATGCTCCCTAGGAAACAGAACTCTCCTACAGTCTCGAGTTCGTCATTTTCCAGGATGATGTGCTTGTTTGATAAAGTGATTACATTGCATTTGAAGAGGTCGATTTTCATATCCCATTTTTGACATGCAGCATGAAGCTCTTTCTTTGCACGCAGTATCTTGAACATGGTAGACATTAGTGTTGTGTCGTCAGCTTAACTGATGTCAAAACTAAGGTATGCAGGGCCTCACTCAGGTTCAAATTTTTGCCAATCCAATTTTTTTCCCAACAGGCTACGAACCGCGGACGGACATGCGATCGGACGCGCAATCGAACGTATTGAATATTGGATGATAATTCCAAATTTTTATAGATATTTTTTGTACAAAGCATGTGATTCACATTTTAATGCCACTTACAATATAGAATATATGAGATGTTTCATTGCGACACATTTAATTGCCATAATTTGCAAAAGTTGGAACAAAACTATAACAAATTAGCAAACATATATAATGTGGAATCCCAATTTTTTATATACAATTAAAATTGGTGTATTCAAATTGTATACAAGGTATAATGGACTATGGAAGGTAATACTTGGAATTATAAAGTATTCGATTTTTTGTTGTACAAGTACCATATCATAATATCAGAAATACTACAGTTCGATTTTGTTTAATTTAAAAAACAAAATATTATATTGACACATATTTTTTTAAAATAAGTCGCCATGCAATGGCTATAATAAGTTACAGTTATTAATTAAAACATCGTGTATTCATTTGCTGTGAATGTTTCAATTGTTAAACTATAAATCAATCAAAACATTAATTAAATTAATTATCAAGCGTAGCTCCATGCCTTAGACCACCCAACGGGCTACCAAACAACGCGCGACGAACAGGACTCGCTACGGCAACGAGCTGAAATAGCAAGTTACAAGAAAATAGTACGTAAGTTATGGGTGTGAAAACTCATTCCCATTTGATATTTTATCTTGTCTAATGCAGTAGTACATCCAGTATTCTCGAAACAAACGTGTCCCATCACAAAGTGATCGAAAAAAATTCGCGCATATCACACCTAAACGATATTTTCAAGTGCACTCTGCGCGGACGGATCAGTAATGTGGTCTTATCCCAAATTGATGTCCTGCATGTTACAAATGTTCACGAAGGCTAGGCTGATATCAAGCTACACATATAACTAGATTAACCGCAAAGGGGAATGTATGTTACCCTTTCATCTCCGTCACGTAAGTTACAAGAAAATAGTACGTAAGTTATAGGTGTGAAAACTCATTCCCATTTGATGTTTTATCTTGTCTTATGCAGTAGTACATCCAGTATTCTCGAAACAAACGTGTCCCATCACAAAGTGATCGAAAATAATTCACGCATATCACACAAAACGGTATTTTCAAGTGCATTCTTTACGCGGACGGATCCGTAATGTGGTCTTACCCCAAATTGATGTCCTGCATGTTACAAATCTTCAAGAAGGCTAGGCTGATATCAAGCTACACATATAACTAGATTAACCGCAAAGGGGAATGTATGTTACCCTTTCATCTCCGTCACGTAAGTTACAAGAAAATAGTACGTAAGTTATAGGTGTGAAAACTCATTCCCATTTGATGTTTTATCTTGTCTAATGCAGTAGTACATCAGTATTCTCGAAACAAACGTGTCCCATCACAAAGTGATCGAAAAAAATTCACGCATATCACACCAAAACGGTATTTTCAAGTGCACTCTTTGCGCGGACGGATCAGTAATGTGGTCTTACCCCAAATTGATGTCCTGCATGTTACAAATCTTCACGAAGGTTAGACTGATATCAAGCTACACATATAACTAGATTAACCGCAAAGGGGAATGTATGTTACCCTTTCATCTCCGTCACGTAAGTTACAAGAAAATAGTACGTAAGTTATAGGTGTGAAAACTCATTCCCATTTGATGTTTTATCTTGTCTAATGCAGTAGTACATCAGTATTCTCGAAACAAACGTGTCCCATCACAAAGTGATCGAAAAAATTCACGCATATCACACCAAAACGGTATTTTCAAGTGCACTCTTTGCGCGGACGGATCAGTAATGTGGTCTTACCCCAAATTGATGTCCTGCATGTTACAAATCTTCACGAAGGCTAGGCTGATATCAAGCTACACATATAACTTAATTAACCGAAAAGGGGAATGTATATTACCCTTTCAACTCCGTCACGTAAGTTACAAGAAAATAGTTCGTAAGTTATTGGTGTTAAAACTCATTCCCATTTGATATTTTATCTTGTCTAATGCAGTAGTACATTCAGTATTCTCGAAACAAACGTGTCCCATCACAAAGTGATCGAAAAAAATTCACGCATATCACACCAAAACGGTATTTTAAAGTGCATTCTTTACGAGGACGGATCCGTAATGTGGTCTTACCCCAAATTGATGTCCTGCATGTTACAAATCTTCAAGAAGGCTAGGCTGATAACAAGCTACATATATAACTAGATTAACCGCAAAGGGGAATGTATATTACCCTATCATCTCCGTCAGGTAAGTTACAAGAAAATGGTACGTAAGTTACAGGTGTGAAAACTCATTCCCATTTGATGTTTTATCTTGTCTAATGCAGTAGTACATCCAGTATTCTCGAAACAAACGTGTCCCATCACAAAGTGATCGAAACAAAATCACGCATATCACACCAAAACGGTATTTTCAAGTGCACTCTATGCGCAGACGGATCAGTAATGTGGTCTAACCCCAAATTGATGTCCTGCATGTTACAAATCTTCACGAAGGCTAGGTTGATATCAAGCTACACATATAACTTAATTAACCGAAAAGGGGAATGTATATTACCCTTTCAACTCCGTCACGTAAGTTACAAGAAAATAGTTCGTAAGTTATTGGTGTTAAAACTCATTCCCATTTGATGTTTTATCTTGTCTAATGCAGTAGTACATTCAGTATTCTCGAAACAAACGTGTCCCATCACAAAGTGATCGAAACAAATTCACGCATATCACACCAAAACGGTATTTTTAAGTGCATTCTTTACGAGGACGGATCCGTAATGTGGTCTTACCCCAAATTGATGTCCTGCATGTTACAAATCTTCAAGAAGGCTAGGCTGATAACAAGCTACATATATAACTAGATTAACCGCAAAGGGGAATGTATATTACCCTATCATCTCCGTCAGGTAAGTTACAAGAAAATAGTACGTAAGTTATAGGTGTGAAAACTCATTCCCATTTGATGTTTTATCTTGTCTAATGCAGTAGTACATCCAATATTCTCGAAACAAAAGTGTCCCATCACAAAGTGATCGAAAAAAAATCACGCATATCACACCAAAACGGTATTTTCAAGTGCACTCTTTGCGCGGACGGATCGGTAATGTGGTCTTACCCCAAATTGATGTCATGTATGTTACAAAACTTCACGAAGGCAAGGCTGATATCAAGCTACACATATAACTAGATTAACCGCAAAGGGGAATGTATGTTACCCTTTCATCTCCGTCACGTAAGTTACAAGAAAATAGTACGTAAGTTATGGGTGTGAAAACTAATTCCCATTTGATGTTTTATCTTGTCTAATGCAGTAGTACATCCAGTATTCTCGAAACAAACGTGCCCCATCACAAAGTGATCGAAAAAAATTCACGCATATCACACCAAAACGGTATTTTCAAGTGCATTCTTTACGCGGACGGATCCGTAATGTGGTCTTACCCCAAATTGATGTCCTGCATGTTACAAATCTTCAAGAAGGCAAGGCTGATATCAAGCTACACATATAACTAGATTAACCGCAAAGGGGAATGTATGTTACCCTTTCATCTCCGTCACGTAAGTTACAAGAAAATAGTACGTAAGTTATAGGTGTGAAAACTCATTACCATTTGATGTTTTATCTTGTCTAATGCAGTAGTACATCCAGTATTCTCGAAACAAACGTGTCCCATCACAAAGTGATCGAAAAAAATTCACGCATATCACACCAAAACGGTATTTTCAAGTGCACTCTATGCGCGGACGGATCAGTAATGTGGTCTTATCCCAAATTTATGTCCTGCATGTTACAAATTTTCACGAAGGTTAGGCTGATATCAAGCTACACATATAACTTAATTAACCGAAAAGGGGAATGTATATTACCATTTCAACTCTGTCACGTAAGTTACAAGAAAATAGTTCGTAAGTTATTGGTGTTAAAACTCATTCCCATTTGATATTTTATCTTGTCTAATGCAGTAGTACATCCAGTATTCTCGAAACAAACGTGTCCCATCACAAAGTGATCGAAAAAAATTCACGCATATCACACCAAAACGATATTTTCCAGTGCACTCTATGCGCAGACGGATCAGTAATGTGGTCTTACCCCAAATTGATGTCCTGCATGTTACAAATCTTCACGAAGGCTAGGCTGATATCAAGCTACACATATAACTTAATTAACCGAAAAGGGGAATGTATGTTACCCTTTCAACTCCGTCACGTAAGTTACAAGAAAATAGTTCGTAAGTTATTGGTGTTAAAACTCATTCCCATTTGATATTTTATCTTGTCTAATGCAGTAGTACATTCAGTATTCTCGAAACAAACGTGTCCCATCACAAAGTGATCGAAACAAATTCACGCATATCACACCAAAACGGTATTTTTAAGTGCATTCTTTACGAGGACGGATCCGTAATGTGGTCTTACCCCAAATTGATGTCCTGCATGTTACAAATCTTCAAGAAGGCTAGGCTGATAACAAGCTACATATATAACTAGATTAACCGCAAAGGGGAATGTATATTACCCTATCATCTCCGTCAGGTAAGTTACAAGAAAATAGTACGTAAGTTATAGGTGTGAAAACTCATTCCCATTTGATGTTTTATCTTGTCTAATGCAGTAGTACATCCAGTATTCTCGAAACAAACGTGTCCCATCACAAAGTGATCGAAAAAAAATCACGCATATCACACCAAAACGGTATTTTCAAGTGCACTCTTTGCGCGGACGGATCGGTAATGTGGTCTTACCCCAAATTGATGTCATGTATGTTACAAAACTTCACGAAGGCAAGGCTGATATCAAGCTACACATATAACTAGATTAACCGCAAAGGGGAATGTATGTTACCCTTTCATCTCCGTCACGTAAGTTACAAGAAAATAGTACGTAAGTTATGGGTGTGAAAACTAATTCCCATTTGATGTTTTATCTTGTCTTATGCAGTAGTACATCCAGTATTCTCGAAACAAACGTGCCCCATCACAAAGTGATCGAAAAAAATTCACGCATATCACACCAAAACGGTATTTTCAAGAGCATTCTTTACGCGGACGGATCCGTAATGTGGTCTTATCCCAAATTGATATCCTGCATGTTACAAATCTTCAAGAAGGCAAGGCTGATATCAAGCTACACATATAACTAGATTAACCGCAAAGGGGAATGTATGTTACCCTTTCATCTCCGTCACGTAAGTTACAAGAAAATAGTACGTAAGTTATAGGTGTGAAAACTCATTACCATTTGATGTTTTATGTTGTCTAATGCAGTAGTACATTCAGTATTCTCGAAACAAACGTGTCCCATCACAAAGTGATCGAAAAAAATTCACGCATATCACACCAAAACGGTATTTTCAAGTGCACTCTTTGCGCGGACGGATCAGTAATGTGGTCTTACCCCAAATTGATGTCCTGCATGTTATAAATCTTCACGAAGGTTAGACTGATATCAAGCTACACATATAACTAGATTAACCGCAAAGGGGAATGTATGTTACCCTTTCATCTCCGTCACGTAAGTTACAAGAAAATAGTACGTAAGTTATAGGTGTGAAAACTCATTACCATTTGATGTTTTATCTTGTCTAATGCAGTAGTACATTCAGTATTCTCGAAACAAACGTGTCCCATCACAAAGTGATCGAAAAAAAATTCACGCATGTCACACCAAAACGGTATTTTCAAGTGCACTCTTTGCGCGGACGGATCAGTAATGTGGTCTTACCCCAAATTGATGTCCTGCATGTTACAAATCTTCACGAAGGTTAGACTGATATCAAGCTACACATATAACTAGATTAACCGCAAAGGGGAATGTATGTTACCCTTTCAACTCCGTCACGTAAGTTACAAGAAAATAGTACGTAAGTTATTGGTGTGAAAACTCATTCCCATTTGATGTTTTATCTTGTCTAATGCAGTAGTACATCAGTATTCTCGAAACAAACGTGTCCCATCACAAAGTGATCGAAAAAAATTCACGCATATCACACCAAAACGGTATTTTTAAGTGCATTCTTTACGCGGACGGATCCGTAATGTGGTCTTACCCCAAATTGATGTCCTGCATGTTACAAATCTTCAAGAAGGCTAGGCTGATAACAAACTACATATATAACTAGATTAACCGCAAAGGGGAATGTTTATTACCCTATCATCTCCGTCAGGTAAGTTACAAGAAAATAGTACGTAAGTTATAGGTGTGATAACTCATTCCCATTTGATGTTTTATCTTGTCTAATGCAGTAGTACATCCAGTATTCTCGAAACAAACGTGACCCATCACAAAGTGATCGAACAAAAATCACGCATATCACACCAAAACGGTATTTTCAAGTGCACTCTTTGGGCGGACGGATCGGTAATGTGGGATTACCCCAAATTGATGTCATGTATGTTACAAAACTTCACGAAGGCTAGGCTGATATCAAGCTACACATATAACTAGATTAACCGCAAAGGGGAATGTATGTTACCCTTTCATCTCCGTCACGCAAGTTACAAGAAAATAGTGCGTAAGTTATGGGTGTGAAAACTCATTCCCATATGATGTTTTATCTTGTCTAATGCAGTAGTACATCCAGTATTCTCGAAACAAACGCGTCCCATTACAAAGTGATAAAAAAATCACGTATATCACACCAAAACGGTATTTTCAAGTGCACTCTTTGCGCGGACGGATCGGTAATGTGGTCTTACCCCAAATTGATTTCCTGCATGTTACAAATCTTCACGAAGGTTAGGCTGGTATCAAGCTACACATATAACTAAATTAACCGAAAAGGGGAATGTATATTACCATTTCAACTCTGTCACGTAAGTTACAAGAAAATAGTTCGTAAGTTATTGGTGTTAAAACTCATTCCCATTTGATATTTTATCTTGTCTAATGCAGTAGTACATCCAGTATTCTCGAAACAAACGTGTCCCATCACAAAGTGATCGAAAAAAATTCACGCATATCACACCAAAACGGTATTTTCAAGTGCACTCTTTGCGCAGACGGATCAGTAATGTGGTCTTACCCCAATTTGATGTACTGCATGTTAAAAATCTTCACGAAGGCTAGACTGATATCAAGCTACACATATAACTAGATTAACCGCAAAGGTGAATGTATATTACCCTTTCATCTCCGTCACGTAAGTTACAAGAAAATAGTTCGTAAGTTATAGGTGTGAAAACTCATTCCCATTTGATGTTTTATCTTGTCTAATGCAGTAGTACATCCAGTATTCTCGAAACAAACGTGTCCCATCACAAAGTGATCAAAAAAATTCACGCATATCACACCAAAACGGTATTTTCAAGTGCACTCTATGCGCAGACGGATCAGTAATTTGGTCTTACCCCAAATTGATGTCCTGCATGTTACAAATCTTCACGAAGGCTAGGTTGATATCAAGCTACACATATAACTTAATTAACCGAAAAGGGGAATGTATATTACCCTTTCAACTCCGTCACGTAAGTTACAAGAAAATAGTTCGTAAGTTATTGGTGTTAAAACTCATTCCCATTTGATGTTTTATCTTGTCTAACGCAGTAGTACATTCAGTATTCTCGAAACAAACGTGTCCCATCACAAAGTGATCGAAAAAAATTCACGCATATTACACCAAAACGGTATTTTTAAGTGCATTCTTTACGTGGACGGATCCGTAATGTGGTCTTACCCCAAATTGATGTCCTGCATGTTACAAATCTTCAAGAAGGCTAGGCTGATAACAAGCTACATAAATAACTAGATTAACCGCAAAGGGGAATGTATATTACCCTATCATCTCCGTCAGGTAAGTTACAAGAAAATAGTACGTAAGTTATAGGTGTGAAAACTCATTCCCATTTGATGTTTTATCTTGTCTAATGCAGTAGTACATCCAGTATTCTCGAAACAAACGTGTCCCATCACAAAGTGATCGAAAAAAAATCACGCATATCACACCAAAACGGTATTTTCAAGTGCACTCTTTGCGCGGACGGATCGGTAATGTGGGCTTACCCCAAATTGATGTCATGTATGTTACAAAACTTCACGAAGGCAAGGCTGATATCAAGCTACACATATAACTAGATTAACCGCAAAGGGGAATGTATGTTACCCTTTCATCTCCGTCACGTAAGTTACAAGAAAATAGTACGTAAGTTATAGGTGTGAAAACTCATTCCCATTTGATGTTTTATCTTGTCTAATGCAGTAGTACATTCAGTATTCTCGAAACAAACGTGTCCCATCACAAAGTGATCAAAAAAAATTCACGCATATCACACCAAAACGGTATTTTCAAGTGCACTCTTTGCGCGGACGGATCAGTAATGTGGTCTTACCCCAAATTGATGTCCTGCATGTTACAAATCTTCACGAAGGTTAGACTGATATCAAGCTACACATATTACTAGATTAACCGCAAAGGGGAATGTATGTTACCCTTTCATCTCCGTCACGTAAGTTACAAGAAAATAGTACGTAAGTTATAGGTGTGAAAACTCATTCCCATTTGATGTTTTATCTTGTCTAATGCAGTAGTACATCCAGTATTCTCGAAACAAACGTGTCCCATCACAAAGTGATCGAAAAAAATTCACGCATATCACACCAAAACGGTATTTTCAAGTGCACTCTTTGCGCGGACGGATCAGTAATGTGGTCTTACCCCAAATTGATGTCCTGTATGTTACAAATCTTCACGAAGGTTAGACTGATATCAAGCTACACATATAACTAGATTAACCGCAAAAGGGAATGTATGTTACCCTTTCATCTCCGTCACGTAAGTTACAAGAAAATAGTACGTAAGTTATAGGTGTGAAAACTAATTCCCATTTGATGTTTTATCTTGTCTTATGCAGTAGTACATCCAGTATTCTCGAAACAAACGTGCCCCATCACAAAGTGATCGAAAAAAATTCACGCATATCACACCAAAACGGTATTTTCAAGTGCATTCTTTACGCGGACGGATCCGTAATGTGGTCTTACCCCAAATTGATGTCCTGCATGTTACAAATCTTCAAGAAGGCAAGGCTGATATCAAGCTACACATATAACTAGATTAACCGCAAAGGGGAATGTATGTTACCCTTTCATCTCCGTCACGTAAGTTACAAGAAAATAGTACGTAAGTTATAGGTGTGAAAACTCATTCCCATTTGATGTTTTATCTTGTCTAATGCAGTAGTACATCCAGTATTATCGAAACAAACGTGTCCCATCACAAAGTGATCGAAAAAAATTCACGCATGTCTCACCAAAACGGTATTTTCAAGTGCACTCTATGCGCGGACGGATCAGTAATGTGGTCTTACCCCAAATTGATGTCCTGCATGTTACAAATCTTCACGAAGGTAAGGCTGATATCAAGCTACACATATAACTTAATTAACCGAAAAGGGGAATGTATATTACCCTTTCAACTCCGTCACGTAAGTTACAAGAAAATAGTTCGTAAGTTATTGGTATTAAAACTCATTCCCATTTGATGTTTTATCTTGTCTAATGCAGTAGTACATCCAGTATTCTCGAAACAAACGTGTCCCATCACAAAGAGATCAAAAAAATTCACGCATATCACACCAAAACGGTATTTTCAAGTGCACTCTTTGCGCAGACGGATCAGTAATGTGGTCTTACCCCAAATTGATGTCCTGCATGTTACAAATCTTCACGAAGGCTAGGTTGATATCAAGCTACACAAATAACTTAATTAACCGAAAAGGGGAATGTATATTACCCTTTCAACTCAGTCACGTAAGTTACAAGAAAATAGTTCGTAAGTTATTGGTGTTAAAACTCATTCCCATTTGATGTTTTATCTTGTCTAATGCAGTAGTACATTCAGTATTCTCGAAACAAACGTGTCCCATCACAAAGTGATCGAAACAAATTCACGCATATCACACCAAAACGGTATTTTTAAGTGCATTCTTTACGCGGACGGATCAGTAATGTGGTCTTACCCCAAATTGATGTCCTGCATGTTACAAATCTTCACGAAGGTTAGACTGATAACAAGCTACACATATAAGTAGATTAACCGCAAAGGGGAATGTATGTTACCCTTTCATCTCCGTCACGTAAGTTACAAGAAAATAGTACGTAAGTTATTGGTGTGAAAACTCATTCCCATTTGATGTTTTATCTTGTCTAATGCAGTAGTACATTCAGTATTCTCGAAACAAACGTGTACCATCACAAAGTGATCGAAAAAAATTCACGCATATCACAACAAAACGGTATTTTCTAGTGCACTCTTTGCGCGGACGGATCAGCAATGTGGTCTTACCCCAAATTGATGTCTTGCATGTTAGAAATCTTCACGAAGGCTAGACTGATATCAAGCTTCACATATAACTAGATTAACCGCAAAGGGGAATGTATGTTACCCTTTCATCTCCGTCACGTAAGTTACAAGAAAATAGTACGTAAGTTATAGGTGTGAAAACTGATTCCCATTTGATGTTTTATCTTGTCTAATGCAGTAGTACATTCAGTATTCTCGAAACAAACGTGTCCCATCAGAAAGTGATCGAAAAAAATTCACGCATATCACACCAGAACGGTATTTTCAAGTGCACTCTTTGCGCGGACGGATCAGTAATGTGGTCTTACCCCAAATTGATGTCCTGCATGTTACAAATCTTCACGAAGGCTAGACTGATATCAAGCTACACATATAACTTAATTAACCGAAAAGGGGAATGTATATTACCCTTTCAACTCCGTCACGTAAGTTACAAGAAAATAGTTCGTAAGTTATTGGTGTTAAAACTCATTCCCATTTGATGTTTTATCTTGTCTAATGCAGTAGTACATCCAGTATTCTCGAAACAAACGTGTCCCATCAAAAAGTGATCAAAAAAATTCACGCATATCACACCAAAACGGTATTTTCAAGTGCACTCTATGCGCAGATGGATCAGTAATATGGTCTTACCCCAAATTGATGTCCTGCATGTTACAAATCTTCACGAAGGTTAGGTTGATATCAAGCTACACATATAACTTAATTAACCGAAAAGGGGAATGTATATTACCCTTTCAACTCCGTCACGTAAGTTACAAGAAAATAGTTCGTAAGTTATTGGTGTTAAAACTCTTTCCCATTTGATGTTTTATCTTGTCTAATGCAGTAGTACATTCAGTATTCTCGAAACAAACGTGTCCCATCACAAAGTGAACGAAAAAAAATCACGCATATCACACCAAAACGGTATTTTCAAGTGCACTCTTTGCGCGGACGGATTGGTAATGTGGGATTACCCCAAATTGATGTCATGTATGTTACAAAACTTCACGAAGGCAAGGCTGATATCAAGCTACACATATAACCAGATTAACCGCAAAGGTATGTTACCCTTTCATCTCCGTCACGTAAGTTACAAGAAAATAGTACGTAAGTTATAGGTGTGAAAACTAATTCCCATTTGATGTTTTATCTTGTCTTATGCAGTAGTACATCCAGTATTCTCGAAACAAACGTGTCCCATCACAAAGTGATCGAAAATAATTCACGCATATCACACAAAACGGTATTTTCAAGTGCATTCTTTACGCGGACGGATCCTTAATGCGGTCTTACCCCAAATTGATGTCCTGCATGTTACAAATCTTCACGAAGGTTAGGCTGATATCAAGCTACACATATAACTTAATTAACCGAAAAGGGGAATGTATATTACCATTTCAACTCTGTCACGTAAGTTACAAGAAAATAGTTCGTAAGTTATTGGTGTTAAAACTCATTCCCATTTGATATTTTATCTTGTCTAATGCAGTAGTACATCCAGTATTCTCGAAACAAACGTGTCCCATCACAAAGTGATCGAAACAAATTCACGCATATCACACCAAAACGGTATTTTCAAGTGCACTCTATGCGCAGACGGATCAGTAATGTGGTCTTACCCCAAATTGATGTCCTGCATGTTACAAATCTTCACGAAGGTTAGACTGATATCAAGCTACACATATTACTAGATTAACCGCAAAGGGGAATGTATGTTACCCTTTCATCTCCGTCACGTAAGTTACAAGAAAATAGTACGTAAGTTATAGGTGTGAAAACTCATTCCCATTTGAAGTTTTATCTTGTCTAATGCAGTAGTACATTCAGCATTCTCGAAACAAACATGTCCCATCACAAAGTGATCAAACAAAATTCACGCATATCACACCAAAACGGTATTTTTAAGTGCACTCTTTGCGCGGACGGATCTGTAATGTGGTCTTACCCCAAATTGATGTCTTGCATGTTACAAACCTTCAAGAAGGCTAGACTGATATCAAGCTACACATATTACTAGATTAACCGCAAAGGGGAATGTTTGTTACCCTTTCATCTCCGTCACGTAAGTTACAAGAAAATAGTACGTAAGTTATAGGTGTGAAAACTCATTCCCATTTGATGTTTGATCTTGTCTAATGCAGTAGTACATTCAGTATTATCGAAACAAACGTGTCCCATCACAAAGTGATCGAACAAAATTCACGCATATCACACCAAAACGGTATTTTCAAGTGCACTCTTTGCGCGGACGGATCAGTAATGTGATCTTACCCCAAATTGATGTCCTGCATGTTACAAATCTTCAAGAAGGCTAGACTGATATCAAGCTACACATATAACTAGATTAACCGCAAAGGGGAATGTATGTTACCCTTTCATCTCCGTCACGTAAGTTACAAGAAAATAGTACGTAAGTTATAGGTGTGAAAACTCATTCCCATTTGATGTTTTATCTTGTCTAATGCAGTAGTACATCCAGTATTCTCGAAACAAACGTGTCCCATCACAAAGTGATCAAAAAAATTCACGCATATCACACCAAAACGGTATTTTCAAGTGCATTCTTTACGTGGACGGATCCTTAATGCGGTCTTACCCCAAATTGATGTCCTGCATGTTACAAATTTTCACGAAGGTTAGGCTGATATCAAGCTACACATATA
>CM034542.1:59747311-59889952 GCA_020002185.1 Paraescarpia echinospica
GTGGAGACAGCAGTGCAAGATAGAGGGGAATGGAGACAGTTGGTAGAGACAGCAGTGCAAGATAGAGGGGAATGGAGACAGTTGGTAGAGACAGCAGTGAAAGATAGAGGGGAATGGAGACAGTTTGTAGAGACAGCAGTGAAAGATAGATGGGAATGGAGACATTTGGTAGAGTCAGCAGTGCAAGATAGATGGGAATGGAGACATTTGGTAGAGTCAGCAGTGCAAGATAGATGGGAATGGAGACATTTGGTAGAGTCAGCAGTGAAAGATAGATGGGAATGGAGACAGTTTGTAGAGACAGCAGTGCAAGATAGATGGGAATGGAGACAGTTTGTAGAGACAGCAGTGAAAGATAGATGGGAATGGAGACATTTGGTAGAGTCAGCAGTGCAAGATAGATGGGAATGGAGACATTTGGTAGAGTCAGCAGTGCAAGATAGATGGGAATGGAGACAGTTGGTAGAGACAGCAGTGAAAGATAGATGGGAATGGAGACAGTTTGTAGAGACAGCAGTGAAAGATAGAGGGGAATGGAGACAGTTTGTAGAGACAGCAGTGAAAGATAGAGGGGAATGGAGACAGTTTGTAGAGACAGCAGTGCAAGATAGATGGGAATGGAGACAGTTTGTAGAGACAGCAGTGCAAGATAGATGGGAATGGAGACAGTTTGTAGAGACAGCAGTGCAAGATAGAGGGGAATGGAGACAGTTGGTGGAGACAGCAGTGCAAGATAGATGGGAATGGAGACAGTTTGTAGAGACAGCAGTGCAAGATAGAGGGGAATGGAGACAGTTTGTAGAGACAGCAGTGAAAGATAGAGGGGAATGGAGACAGTTTGTAGAGACAGCAGTGCAAGATAGATGGGAATGGAGACAGTTTGTAGAGACAGCAGTGCAAGATAGAGGGGAATGGAGACAGTTTGTAGAGACAGCAGTGAAAGATAGAGGGGAATGGAGACAGTTTGTAGAGACAGCAGTGCAAGATAAGTGAGGGAAAACAAGCAGAAAAAAAAAATTGAGGAATGAAATCGAGGCAAGCCTCACCCCGATGACAGGGAATCAAGAGAAGAACAACAAAATATCAGGAAGATCTCATTTAAGTCATTGTATGTAGGATGACCTTAAGAGAGCTTCGACTGTATCCATATTTATAATGCACACCCACCTGAATGGAGAGAGATTGTCTTTGCGCATGAAGAACAACACGGCGACCCTTGACCCATCCGGACTGATGCGACATTCCATGATGGACATGTTGCCCGTCGGCGACTCGACACAATTCACAATCTTACAAGTATCGATGTTGATGAGGACAAAGGTTGCGTTGTATTGATGGTAGAGACGGTAGAAGATGACAAGGACAAGGTTGTTGTGGATGGCCGCGACAACCTCACTCAATTGAAAGCCCTCCGCAACTCTCGTGCACAAGCTCGTGTGCTGGGCGTAGGATATGTACCTGGCCTTCTTCTTGTACCTGCACAACTTAATGCAAACATCACAGGTATACTACTTAATGCAAACATCACAGTTACCCTACTTAATGCAAACATCACAGGTACACTGTGTAATGCAAACATCACAGGTACACTACTTAATGCAAACTGAAACATCACAGGTACACTACTTAGTGCAAACATCACAGGTATCCTATTTAATGCAAACATCACAGGTACATTACTTAATGCAAACATTACAGGTACACTGTGTAATGCAAACATCACAGGTACCCTACTTAATGCAAACATCACAGGTATACTACTTAATGCAAACATCACAGGTACACTACTTAATGCAAACATCACAAATAGTGGACAGACAGAAGGAAATAGTGGACAGATGGAGGGAAATAATGGACAGACAGAAGGAAATAGTGGACAGATGGAAGATGATAGTGGACAGACAGAAGGTGATACTGATAGTGGACAGATGGAAGGAAATAGTGGACAGACAGAATGAAATAATGGACAGACGGAGGAAAATAGTGGACAGACAGAATAGTGGACAAATGGAGAGAAATAGTACACAGCAGAAGGAAATAGGGGACAGACAGAAGTTGATAACGGAGGGAAATAGTGGACAGGCAGAAGGAAATAGTGGACAGACAGAGGGAAATAGTGGACAAACTTAAGAAAATAGTGGACAGACGGAGGGAGATAGTGGAAAGACAGAAGGTAATAGTGGACAGATGAAGGGAAATAGTGGACAGACGGATGGTAATAGTGGACAGACGGAGGGAAATGGTGGACAGACAGAAGGAAATAGTGGACAGACGGAGGGAAACAGTGGACAGATGGAAGGAAATAGTGGACAGGTAGAAGGAAATAGAGGACAGATGGAGGGAAATAGTGGACAGACAGCGGTAAATAGTGGACAGGCAGAAGGAAATAGTGGACAGACAGAAGGAAATGGTGGACAGACGGAGGGAAATAGTGGACAGACGGAGGGAAATATTGGACAGACAGAAGGTGATAGTGGACAGACAGAAGCAAAAACACAGAAGAGGCCCTATGGGTATGAAAAAGAGAGCGAGCAATCAGCCGAGAAGAGGGAAACTACGAAATGTCACATGTTATGAAGATGTCACTGACATTGGTCTATATGACAGGTAATTCTAATCTTTGAATATATTTTGAATAACTACATTCAATAATACAGTTCTAGATGCTAGTTTCCAACACTCTGCAATTTTCTATTAATTGTCTAATTTGTATATATTGTGTTTACAATGTTTTGGTCTTATGAGTTCTCATTCAACTAGTTAGACCTTTCTATGCCGACATGAGGGCGGTCACTCCCAGGGTGTTTGTCATTCTCAGTGGATCTTTTATGTCCCGAATTGAGATGGGACCAACATTAACATGATCTCCGAGTCGTGAGGGGTGCATAGTCCCCATTGAAAAGAGCTAGATTTTTATTCAAAATATACCAGTCCTGGTTTTGAACTCAGACCACCCGCATGCCAGATGGGTGTGCTAAATGCTACACTACAGCGCACTATAACAGCGAACTACTTAGAATAAAACTAATCTTGTTTAATTTCTCTGGTAATGCAACATAATCTACACCTTCTAGTGTAGTGCCAAACAAAAATTATAAATAAGATTTGTAAAAGAACAAAATTGCTGTCAAACATTCTACATAATGGATCAGCCAATCAAAATTTAAAACACAAATAAAGACTTTAGGTGGCAAATATATGGTGTTTCAATTACAATTTTTATGTGAAATAGAATGAAACAATAACCGACATTCGCACCTATTGTGATATTTGCTGAAACAAATTAATGAAATAAATGAATTATTAAAACATAAAAACTGCTTCAACTTTTTACATAAATACTACAATGTAGTACTGTTTCAACTTGATAAAATTATCTAAGAAATATGATATAACACGAACCGTTGTATTTCAATTGTATGGTTTCCGCTGTGCAACAGAGTTCGAGCTTTCTTCAGACAGATCGAGTCCCTGTCGCATTTATGACCCGGACACCCATAAACATCGTCAGCAAACCCAAACGCAGCTGAAACAATTTGGAGATTACACATCTATGTATACACAAGCTCCCATTTTATAGTTGGGTTTTACAGTAATAATGACTAGTTTTAATTAAATAACAACAAAATTTTGTTGAGTGGAATTAATCTGTCTCGATCTATTATACATATATGTAAAACATAATGTTGTATACACTGATACATGGCTGTACCTTATACAAAAGTCCCCGATGGCAACACTTCTACAAACATTTGCTTAAGTATCTGCAATAGTTCTACTCAAGAACAAACTGAAATGTATACTGTATCGCATATATATAGTTGTATATTAAATCTATGTAAGCTAGTTGTGGTTCTGGTGAGAATGTTGCGCCCGTCACATGTATGGCAGCTGCAGATTACCTGCGACTCTCTGCCAATTGTCCACTGTGTCATTGTACAGCACACTCCACGGGTCAGCACAACTGACCACCACTGACCGGTGGTCAAGACTCTCCACACAGCTGCTCTTCTGACCCATGCTGGTTGACCTCAGGCCATCAACTGACAATACCCTGCAAACAACACAATGTAAACCCATCTACTTACAGAACCATTTAATTGTACACAGCACAATATGAACGTGTACATCAAGTGACAACACCCTATAAACAGCACAATGAGAATTAATATACAAATTCAGTCATTATAGTTACCTTTAACAAGATTGTCAACCAGAAAATTAACTCTAGATGGCAGCTGGACAAGGAAGCCTTTTGGCATATCGAGAGTCCACTATTTTTTATTTACGTGTATTCCGCCCTTTTAAGGTGTGTCGATTTTATTTTTAAACATATTCACGCTACTAGCACCCACACAATCAGGAGATAATCTGTTCCATTCCTTTACAGTCCTTTGTGTGAATGAGAACTTTCTTATATCTAATCTACACTGCTCCTTTACTAACATAACTTCATGTCCTCTGGTCCTTCTATCTTTCTTAACTGAGAAAAAATTTTCTATCAATATTTTCATAACCAATCAATATTTTAAACACTTCTATCTGATCTCCTCTCAATCTCCTGGTCTCTAATGTTGTTAAACCACATTCTTTTAGGCGTATTTCATAACTAAGATCAATCAGTTTTGGTATCATCTTAATTGCTCTCCTCTGTACTCTTTCTAGCATATCTATATCCTTCCTGCGATATGGCCTCCACGCTTGAATACAATATTCTAAATGAGGCCTAACTATTGTTTTGTACAGCATTTGTACATTATTAGCTCTTATACGTTATGTTTCGAATAATTAATCCAAAGATTTGATTTCCCTTTGAAGCGGCAATACCGTACTGCTCTGAAACCTTCATATCAGCACTAATGGTTAACCTTAAGTCCTTTTCTTTTACAGTAGTACTTAGTACAAAACCTCCCATTGTATATTGTACATTTTCACTCCCATTTGCGGAGGCATTTACATTTCTGAAAATTGAACATTTGCCATTTTTCAGACCATTTTATCAACCTGTCAAGATCATCTTGTAAATGCTGTCTATCTCCATCACGTTTAATCCTTCTAAAAATGTTTGTATCATCCGCAAATTTCAACACCCTGGTTGTTATATCATCATCCAAATCGTTGATATATATTAAGAATAATATAGGTCCCAGTACTGATCCCTGTGTTACCCCACTCAAAACTGATTTCCAGTTTGAAGCCTCCCCATCAACTACTACCCATTGTCTTCTGTCAATTAGCCATCTTTCTATCCAGTTAATTAAATAATTTCCTTTTTTGGAATTTTGATGTGGCACACTGTCGAAAGCTTTCTTAAAATCTAAGTAGGTGATATCTACTGGTGATCCTCGTCTACCCACTTAGTGATATCTTATATAATATATTTGTTAAGCATGACCTCGCTTTTAGAAACCCATGTTGAGATGGGTTTAACAAGTTATGTTTAACAAGAAAATCCACCATGTGATCTTTAATTAGTCTTTCTAATAATTTGCAAATCACTGACGTTAAACTCACTCGTCTGTAGTTCTCCGACTTGTTTCTGGAACCTTAATGTTTGCTTCTTTCAATTATAATGGAACCACTCCCTCTTCTAATGACAAGTTGAAAACTGTTGCAAGTGGTATACTAATTTGTTCTACAATTTCCAATAGTAGTTTGGGCGGAATCCCATCCACTCCAATTTTCTTAGCTATCATTTCCAGGGTTACAGACTGTTTAGGTTAACTACCTAAATAGTCTGATTCCGCTCCCTTGAACTTAGCCTGTGGTACTGGCAGTGAACTAATATTTTCCCTGGTAAACACTGAACTAAAATACTCATTCAGGTCTTCTGCCATTAAGAATCCCTCCGATATTATATTTCCAGCGCTATCTACAGGACCGACCTTATCCTGAACTTTCTGTTTGCTCCGAACATATGCATAAAAACTCTTGCTGTCTTGTTTTATATTACACGCTAATTTGTGTTCGTAGCTTATCTTTGAATTTCTAATTTCAGTTGTAGCTTGGTTTAGTGCTTATTTATAACTGTTGTAGTCTTCATTATTTCCAGTACGTCTATATGACTTCCACATCATTTGTTTGTACTTAATTTTTCTAATAGCTTCTTTCGATAAGTATTTCTTTCTGGACTGTTTCCCTTGTTTTTTTCAAGAGAACAAATTTATCGATGATGCGCTCTATTTCACTCTTTAAGATATTCCAGCATTCTGTTGCTGTCTTATTCTTCAGTGTGTTGTTCCAGTCTATCTTTGCAAAATATTTCCTCATTTCCTTACATCTTCCTTTGTGGAAATTTCTCCTGAACTGCTTTTTATTATTTCTTTCTGATTTTACTTTGATGGTAAAATGTATCTGGTTGTGATCACTATTTCCCAGTAGGTTATTGTTAAAGTCGCTGTTTTTAAAGACTAAGTGAAATGAAATCTTAAATGTCTTTGAAACTTTGCATACGTAAACTTAATTCTCTTGTCAAAAAATGTGCCAAATATGAAGCCTATTCATTGTAAACCCATGTTACCAAGCTGCTCAAACGTGGTTATTTGCATGTCACAGCCCATCAGATGTTGCGGACGTTACTTGTCACAGGTAGGGCCGCTGAGTGCGCCCTATTCTTTAGCATGATGAGCAGTGGCACGGCCTGTTGTTTCAAACTGTACATGAAATGGCAATCACGGAATTTTTAATTTTTTGATATCACCATAAAGATAATTATCTTATCTACAAGTTTGTTGCTGGATGAATGCAGGAATTGTGTTAACTTTTTGAGCTATTGCCATTTGATCATCGCGAATGTTCAACCTTGCATTATATCCACTGTCACATATACATTGCAGGATTAAAAAGTAAAAAAATTCCTGTGTGCATCCAGCGACACATTTGTGGGTAAGATTATTATCTTTACTGTGATATAAAAAATTATAATTCCGCGAATGCAATTTTAGGCATGGCCTGAAACACCAACCCATATAGATGGACACCACGTTAAATCCTAGCGGTGCTACGTCCGGTGACATCACCAACGACCACTAGGTGTCGCAATAAACTATGCAGAAAATGTACAGAAAAGTGCGACCAAAAGGGGCCTTGAACAGGGTGACGGAGGGGGTTAAAAAATTAGTTGAACATCAGGACACTATTTTTAGACTATAGTTCTTTCAGATTGGGAATAACAAATTGTTCATTTCACTTAGTCTTTAATAAAGTGTACATTGTTGTACAACATGAACAACATTTGCTTGTAATTTTGGTATTTAATGAACCTTATTTGTTATTCGAGCCAGTAGAATAATAAACATAGTATGGCATGGGAATATAATTTTTCATCTTTTGCACCAATTTATCTTAAAACAGGTCAAGTGAATACAATTTTAAACATGCATCATATGGAGCTGAGCTGGAGGAAAGTTACATTATTGGGTTAAAACATGGATGATCTCAGAATGTAACTTTTACCACTTTTTTAGAAAGCAGTTTAAGTTAATTATGGTACAAGTTTACTGAACATTACGTACGTCAGTCCTTATAAACATGTTTTCTAGACCCCAGTCTGCTGTCTGTCGCAGTGTCAGTGCCGTGGTAATTTAAGCGACGGTGACGTTGGCGAGATTGATTTGTGATTTGTGTAGTCTTTTAATTAAGTTGTAATTAATTCCAGTTTGGTGTAGGAACGTCGTACAACGCGATCCCCTTAGACTTAGTCTAGGTCAATACTTCAAATACATCAAGCAATTTCAGAGAATTAAGTCTCGGTCTCCGCCCGATTACGTAAACGCAAAAACGATTTCTGTTTTTGACATATTACCGATAACATCGTATGAACTATCTAGTATTTAGTGGACGCTAGGTGACGACCTGGCAAACCTCCTTTACACCACGTAGACATACACAACTACGTTCGCCAAAACACCCAGTGTTTACCGTGATGCTACCCCAGTGCAATCTATAAATAGTCCATAACAAATAACTATACAGCTATTACAGGTCAAATCATAAAATCTAGTCGTTTACCACGTGATAAGTTGACGTATTATCGCTCACCAGTGGCTACGCCCTTTACTCGAGACGTTTAGTAGCATCGCCCACCGCATTTCATAATCCTGTTCTTAGGCATCATTCGTTGACATTTCTACAAGTTTTATATCACGTACTACACGGCCTAGGTCTGCACATTTAGAGTAGAGAGAGGCAAAGAGCACCCCAAGGGGCATAAGCGCACCTAATTATATACGTTCAGTGGTGTCATCTACCGATTAATGGAACGAAATAGAAACACCATGCTGCCAAACCATTTTGAGTATCGTGAAGAGTACCACCGCCAAGCAATGTCTCGTTACTATCATCGTAGCTATCCCTTGCTAATCATGTGCACATACAGCGACTTCGTGTATACTATCTGGTGTAGTACAATTCTTGTTTGATATATTTGTGGCCAAGTCAGTTTCAAAAGCTTCTTTTACGCTATAAATGACGGAATGGCCGAAACGATTGACGACTCTCAGTAACGTTCTGCTACCTGTCATACTCCTTGTAGTTGCGAACTCGACACCATATACAAGTCCTTCAATTCGTTCGCTAGAAGACGACTCACTGGAACCGATGTATGACACTTTGAAGACATCCAGCAGCTCTGGTGGTGTCTTTCCTTGTCCTGGTATCATGGCCTCTGCTGTTACAGCATGTGGTAAGTTTTGCTGTGTACTGTACTCTAGTGTCATAACAAATTATTTGAGATTAAAAAAAGCTTAGGACAGGTAGGCTTTCAGTTTCTCAGTTTTGGGTCAGGTCTCTCTGTGTTATGCTAGTGTCTGGCTGGAGATTGCAGTTGTAGAGGTAATCGCAGTACTCCGTCCACCGGTTCAATACAGCACTGCTTTCCGTCAGGAGATTTTCATTGCTATTTTCTACGGCTGTTGCCTTATGCTGTTGTGTCTTGAGAGAAACATAGGCCTTTTTTGTTGCGCCCTGCTGATAATCCTTGTTCAATGTCCTTGCATCTGTCCTCGGTCCATTTCTCTTCGACATATCTCATCTTCTTCCTTACTTCGTAGTTCACTATGCTATACTGCGTACTTGCTTCGGAATAATATGTTTCCGCTGTTTCAAGTTCCTTTTCTTTTCGCATAGGTCAAGAATATCATCTGTGACCCAGGGCTGGTACTTTTTCCTCGTCAGCTTTTTCGAGTATCACCTCCTTGAGATCCTTTGGAAGGGTTTGACATCTCTTTTCAGGCAGCTGAGGGCTGCAAACTTCCCGCCTATCTGTGCCTTAAACACTTCTACGATTTTCGTGTCTTTGAGTTTCTCGAGGTCAAATCGAATGCGAGTACTTCTTTGGAAGCGCTTGGTTTTCAACCTCAATTTGATGGTTGTGAGCACAAGGTCGTGGTCACTGCCGATAGCGGCGCCAGAATATGTCCTTGTGTTTGTCTTGCTCATGCTGGATTTGAAGCGTTGTGGAAGCAGTATGTAATCAATCTTTGTAATCAATCTGATTGTGAACAAGTCCATTGGGAGCATACAACGTTATCGTTCAAGAGTGCTTATGGGGATGGAGCGTGTTAGCAAGAGTGTGGCTGGTGAGATGGTGATATTGTGTGGTTTTGCAGAAACGCGGAGAGAGATGATCTACTTGAGACTGGAGTGCAACTGATGACGCATGCAACCAATTCTTTTCGTACAATAAGGGCTACTCCATGTTGATGTTGTGTATCTTTTCCACAGGACCAGATCTTGTGTCCCTCGTCCGTGTTTCTCCGAAGCCTGTCCATCTGACCTCAGCAAGTTCCAGGATATACCACACATAGCGCTTTAATTCACACACACACACACACACACACACATACACACACACACACACACACATATATACATACATATATATATATATAATATATATATATATGCTACACATACCATAACAACAAGTACATAATTGTATTACTCATACATTATACCCAACATCTTCCACAAACTACATTCATCACTGACTCCGCATGGTAGCAGGGGCTGTCGATGTTCAGTTTGCACTGAAGGTACGCAGTAATGATGTCCGCATTCAAGCCGTGGCGTGCGTCTGTGTGCATTTTCCGCAAGATGGAAAACAGCCTCCCTACATCAGCATTGCTGTGTGGGAGGCGGAGTAGATGTGCGTCACCTTTGGCTTTGCCTACAGAGGGAAGTGGAAGGCTTGCAACGGCGTCTTGAGAGAATCTCAGACGAGACATGGTCGATCTGCCGCGCTTGGCCATCCTCCTCCACCACGATGGCGTCATCGGCTAACAGCTAAAAATCCTCATCTTTCAGCTGTTCGGCATCAACGTCTGGAGCAAACGGCTCCAGACGCACAATCGGCTCATACGTGAGGTTCGCATGGGCTGTAGGGTCGAGAACACTTAAGTCGTGCAACACCGGGTTGCCGAACGGAAACTTTGCGACTATCTTGCGCACAACCGCAAAGTAAAATGCGCGCACATCGTTGATGAAAGACGGCTGGACGGCTGGCGCAATATCTTCATCTTCGAAGATGGAGCGCACCTTCAAACTGACCGCGATGGTCGAGTCATCGTGCTGGATGGAGCGATCGTCGAAGTTGATGGTGCGCAGGTCAACAACGTTACGGGTGTGGCCATTAGCTGTTACCCGCCGTTGAGCCACCAGCCGCATTTTTAGAACTACAATTTACGAGCACGCCATCTATTGGCTATTGCGCACTACAACGAACTAAATCACTGACGTTCTTTCGATGTAGCTATAGTCACTAAAATAAACGATTACTTCATTGCACCACAAGCTGTTGGTTTTTTCGACTGAAATGACTGCAATATGGTTTTGTGACGTGTACAAGTAAATAGTGTACCTATATAAAGATTTTTATAAATTTGATTGAAATCCGTATCAAAATAGAGTACGGCCGTATTACTCAAAAAATGGTCAAAATCCGTATCGGATACGAGTAATCCGTATCATATGGCAGGTCTGCATTGTGCAGCCGTAGTGTCCCGTGGTTGGGCGAAGGTCTCAGCATGTCGTTTTTAGATCTGCATGTCTCGCGCTATCTTCTGCCAAATGGTGCCTTTCCAGTACTCGTCAAGTTCGTCTCTCCACCATCTCGCTGGTCTTCCTCTAGATCGTTTCCCTTCATAAGGTCTCCAGGTGGTGATACGCGATATCCGTCGGTTATCTCGTAGTCTATTGATGTGCCCTACCCAGGTCCACTTCTGTCTTCTGATTTGTTCTATCACGTCTATGACCTTTGTTTTCTCTCTTAACCAAATGTTTGGTTTTTCTCTCCCGATGTTTAATACTTCTTTGCATCTTTGTTTGTGCGGATGCTAACTTGTTCTTTGCCTGGTTGGTGAGCATGGGCGTCCGCGAGGGGGGCAAGGGGGCACTTGTCCCTTGGATTTGACATTTTTTAACAAGATTGCCATCCAGAAAATTAACTCTAGATGGCAGGTGGACAAGGAAGCCTTTTGACTTATCGAGAGTCCAATACTTTTTATCTACGTGTATCCCGCCCTTTTAAGGTGTGTCGATTTTATTTTAAAACATATTCACGCTACTAGCCCCAACACAATCAGGAGATACTATGTTCCATTCATTTACAGTCCTTTGTGAGAATGAGAACTGTCTTATATATAATCTACACTGCTCCTTTACTAATGTAACTTCATGTCCTCTTGTCATTCTATCTTTCTTAACTGAGAACAAAATATTTCTATCAATATTTGATGGGTGGAAGGATGGAATATGAGGGGTGTCAGTGACAAATGAACGAGTGAGGTAAGGTTGGAAAAAAGGCAAGATATGAATAAACTGGTTAACCATTGCAATATACTGATTAAAACTGGTGATGTGTGTGCACGCGCGTGTAATGAAGTTGTTGAGAAGTGTGGGAGAGAGTGTGAGAGAGTGAGAGAGAGAGAGAGGGAGTGTGAGAGAGAGTGAGAGAGAGAGAAAGAGAGAGAGTACGAGAGAGGGAGTGTGAGAGAGAGTGAGAGATTGTGAGAGAGAAAGAGAGAGAGAGTGAGTGACAGAGAGAGTGTGGGAAAGAGTGAGAGAGTGTGTGTGTGGGAGAGGGTGAGAGAGAGTGAGAGAGAGAGTGTGTGTGGGAGAGAATGAGAGAGAGTGTCAGAGAGAGTGAGAGAGAGTAAGAGAGAGGGAGTGTGAGAGAGCAGTCAGGAAGATTTGCTTGAAATTTAAGTTCACAAAAGTAAAATATTTAATGACAAACTAGGGCAGAAGACGAGCTATACTTTTGATGCTATGCAAATTTACAACAAACTAAGCAGATTTTGCTTGATTTATGTCTAGATTTATTTGTTGCATGATTGGGACAACCGATAAGGACAGGAACACTAATTATAGGCTGCTAATGAAAACAAATATATAGGTTTATACCAAATTTGTTTGGTAAAATATGGATTTCAATGAAAGACATTGTTGCATGTTTAATAGAGATTGCCCATCATATACGATTTATAGATGAGACATTTAAAACTACAGAAGCTGCTGTGTGAACATTGACAGACAACCAAGCTGCAGCTCCAACATTTCCTAAATGATCTTCTCTTCAATACATGTGTATCCAACCGTCACAGGCGTCTTTGGCTGCTGCGTGCCGACCAAATGCACCATACTCTGCCAAAAAAGAATATATTAATTCCCAAATATACCACATCAAGTTAATATGCTATTATCGTTGTAGCTATATCTATTTACAGACAAATGGGTCCATCATAGCAATTCCACGTAAACATAATACCTATTACAAAATACCATTTCTCAATTCAAACTCACATTGAAATTACAATATATGAATGGAGCAATCATCTCCATACTCCTACTCATTACCAATAAATTACATTGTAGAGCAGCTTTACTTTACAAATATGATTTCAAACATAATGTACCATTCAAAGTTTGAGTACATTCTAAAGAATTAATAAACTTTTAATAGCTAAAAGGTATTTGAAAAATGTTCAATTAGTTTCAACAATTTCTAATATTTTTTTAATGTAAACTCAATCTTAATTTTTGTAATTGGAATAGTTCTTTTAATTATAAAACAAACTCTAAACAGTGAATTTGTGTACTTGACCTGTAGGTCTAAACATAACATTTATGTGCTTGACCTGAAGGTCTAAACATAACATTTCTGTACTTGACCTGTAGGACTAAACATAACATTTCTGTAGTTGACTTGTACGTCTAAACATAACATTTATGTGCTTAACCTGTAGATCTAAACATGAAATTTCTGTACTTGACATGTTGGTCTAAACTTAACATTTCTTGACCTGTAGGTCTAAACATATCATTTTATAACTTGACCTGTAGATCTAAACATAACATTTCTGTACTTGACCTGTAGGGCTAAACATAACATGTATATGTTTGACCTGTAGATATCAACGTAACATTTCTTAACTTGATCTGTAGTTCTAAACATAACATTTCTGAACTTAACCTGAAGGTCTAAAAATAACATTTATGTACTTGACCTGTAGTTCTAAACATAACATTTTTGTGTTTGACCTGTAGTTCTAAACATAACATTTTTGGTTTGACCTGAAGGTATAAACATAACATTTCTGTACATGAACTGTAGTTCTAAACATAAAATTTCTTACATTGACCTGTAGTTCTAAACATAACATTTAACTTGCCCTGTAGGTCTAAACATAACATTTGTTAATTTGACCTGTAAGTCAAAACATAGCATGCGGCAGCTTAGCATCATAATGATTTCTGTAAGTCTTGTAATTTGCCAATGTGAGAGATATCATTAGCAGATAAACTGAATTGTTGCATAAGTTGCCCAGGTAGAAAACATGAAAAACATTAATGTTACCAGTTTCTGCAACATAATAATACCGCTGTACAAAACAATAGTTAGGCCTCATTTAGAATATTGTATTCAAGCGTGGAGGCCATATCGCAGGAAGGACATATATATGCTAGAAAAAGTGCAGAGGAGAGCAACTAAAATGATACCAAAACCGAGGGATCTTAGTTATGAAATACGCGTAAAAAAATGTGGTTTAACAACACTAGAGACTAGGAGATTGAGAGGAGATCAGATAGAAGTGTTTAAAATATTGAATGGTTATGAAAATATTGATAGAAATATTTTGTTCTCAGTTAAGAAAGATAGAAGGACCAGAGGACATGAAGTTACATTAGTAAAGGAGCAGTGTAGATTAGATATAAGAAAGTTCTCATTCTCACAAAGGACTGTAAATGATTGGAACAGATTATCTCCTGATTGTGTTGGTGTTAGTAGCGTGAATATGTTTAAAAATAAAATCGACACATACCTTAAAAGGGCAGAATACACGTAAATAAAAAAGTATTGGACTCTCGATAAGCCAAAAGGCTTCCTTGTCCACCTGTCATCTAGTTAATTTTCTGGATGGCAATCTTGTTAAATCTTGTTAAACATAGTTATTTGTGCAGAAAGCATTTTTGACATTAAAATGTTATTATGTTATGCTTAAAACACTCACAACATCTGGCACTGGGCCCATCATTGTGATGTCATATTTGTAGATCACCATGGCAACGAACAATTGTATCTCCATCAGGCCAAACCACCTGGAACATACAAAGATCAGATATCAGGTCAAACCACCTGGAACATGCACAGATCAGACCTCAGGCCAAACCACCTGGAACACACACAGATCACATGACAGACCAAACCACCTGGAAAACAGAGAGATCAGATCTCAGGACAAACCACCTGGAAAACACAAATATCAGATCTCTGGCCAAACTACCTGGAACACACAGATATCAGATCTAAGGCCAAATCACCTGGAACACAGAGATCAGATCTCAGGTCAAACCATCTGGAACACACAAAGATCAGATCTCAGGCCAAACCATCTGGAACACACAAAGGTCAGATCTCATGCCAAACCACCTGGAACACAGAGATTAAATCTCGGGCCAAACCACCTGGAACACATAGATATCAGGTCTCAGGCCAAACCACCTGGAACACATAGAGATTAGATGTCAGACCAAACCATCTGGAACACACAAAGATCAGATCTCAGGCCAAACCATCTGGAACACACAAAGATCAGATCTCAGGCCAAACCACCTGGAACACAAAGAGATTAGATCTCAGGCCAAACTACCTGGAAAACATAGAGATCAGATCTCAGACCAAACCACCTGGAACACACAAAGATCAGATTTCAGGCCAAACCACCTGGAGCACACAAAGATTAGATCTTGTACGTTGGAACTGAGCAAATACCCTGAACACCAAAGGGCCAAGCAGTACACTCAAACGCTGTCTCCAATATTGCCAAGAAAGCATCTGTAAAATCTTAATCTTTTGTACATTTTGTGAACACAATATTAAAACTGCAAACCCTATGTCAGGCTGATTAAATGCAATTTGGGAGGCAGTGGACCTTCAACACATTTAGTCTAGTATTAATTAACAACATTAAATTAATAAACATTCATAAATTAGAAACTGACAAGGTCGGTTTAGTACTGGTAGTAAAAACCTCTTGACAAGATAACTGAATAGAGCCCAAAAGACTAATCTTGTTAAAACACTGCTAGGGAACGTAAATGTCAAATGATTTGAAATGTATTATGAAGAATGGAATAAATACATTGAACAATAATGAAGGAAAATGATGTAAAGACAAATTAATGGATCTTATCAGAGGGAAAACACTGTAAGACACATCGAATGGGGAAAAGGATTTCCAAAAGAAGTCAAAGACTGCAATAAAATGTAAATGGAATGAAAAATGATAATAGGATGAAAGTAAGAAGAAATAAAGTGAAAAGCAGATCTGGAGACATGGCAAATTAACTGGCAAAAGCCTACAAATGACAGTCATAAATCTGCAAGAAAGGGTCTTGTAATAAATATTTATACAATAAAATCCAAAGTACAACTTTATTCAGTCAGTTGTGTTGTCAACATGTCTTCAGTCAGTTGTATTGCCAACATGTCTTCAGTCAGTTGTATTGCCAACATGTCTTCAGTCAGTCGTGTTGTCAACATGTCTTCAGCCAGTTGTGTTGCCAACATGTCTTCAGTCAGTTGTGTTGACAACATGTCTTCAGTCAGTTGTGTTGTCAACATGTCTTCAAAATAATAAAAAATAATGTTAAATGTTGCCAAGACTTGGCTAAAAAAACCTAGACTAATTAAACGACTCGTACAACATATAAAATAAGTGGCTCCACCCTTGTCCTACCTTCCTGGACACTGGTATCTTCCACCTCCAAACGAAAGGAAACCTTTCAGAAACTGGTTCGTTGACAAGTCGGCATTCTCCCAGCGACCCTACAAGACAAGTAAATAAATGACCAGCCCGCCTTTATTGCTACATGTTTCCTTGCGTAATGCAGAGATATTCTTCAAGTTTTAAATGACACATATCATCATTCTCCGAAAGCCAGCATTCCTGAAAACATATTAAGCTAACTTTGAAGTTTATCAAATTAAGTTCTTCCAGGAAAGCTTCTGTTTCACGTTATTTAGATTGATTGATTATATGTTTATGCTTAGAATACTAAAACTTTAAAATACCATATACAGTCAGCTTGTAAATCATACCGAGAATCACTGACTGACTGTCAGCAACACATTGTTGAAATTGTAACATTGTCTTTCAAGCATAATTTTTGTTCGCTTTCACGTGGAAGAACACAGGTACATAATTGACTAATTATTTGATAAATGTCGAATATACATAGTATTACATATAAATTGTACATATTTTGCATGATGTGGCTTACAAAGTATAATACAGTAAATAAATAATATTGGTTTCATGAAACTTACTGGAAGAAAGCATTCAGCATCTGGAAAGACTTCTTCATTTCTGTGGGCCCAATAAGGGGACAGCATCAACATGTCACCAGCAGGAACAGTATACCCCTAAAACATCAATATGTCACCGGCAGGAATAGTATACCCTTAAACATCAACATGTCACCAGCAGAAATAGTATACCCCTAAAACATAAAAATGTCACCGGTAGGAATAGTATACCTCTAAAACATCAACATGTCACCAGGAGGAATAGTATACCCCTAAAACATGAACATGTCACCAGCAGGAATATATACCCATAAAACATCAACATGTCACCAGGAGGAACAGTATACCCTTAAAACATCAACCTATCACCAGTAGGAATAGTATACCCCTAAAACATCAACATGTCACCAGGAGGAATAGTATACCCTTAAACATCAACATGTCACCAGTAGGAATAATATACCCCTAAAACATAAAAATGTCACCAGTAGGAATAGTATACCTCTAAAACATCAACCTGTCACCAGGAGGAATAGTATACCTCTAAAACATCAACATGTCACCGGCAGGAATAGTATACCCTTAAACATTAACGTGTCACCAGTAGGAATAGTATACCCCTAAAACATCAACCTTTCACCGGCAGGAATAGTATACCCTTAAACATTAACGTGTCACCAGTAGGAATAGTATACCCCTAAAACATCAACCTTTCACCGGCAGGAATATATACCCCATAAACATCAACATGTCACTAGGAGGAACAGTATACCCCTAAAACATCAACCTCTCACCAGTAGGAATAGTATACCCCTAAAACATCAACCTGTCACCAGGAGGAATAGTATACCCCTAAAACATCAAAATGTCATCAGGAGGAATAGATACCCCTAAAACATCAACATGTCAGCAGGAGGAATAGTATACCCCTAAAACATCAACATGTCACCAGGAGGAATAGATACCCCTAAAACATTAACATGTCACAGAGAGAAATAGTATACCTCTAAAACATCAACATGACACCGACAGGAATAGAATACCCCTAAAACATTAACATGTCACAGAGAGAAATAGTATACCCCTAAAACATCAACATGACACCGACAGGAATAGAATACCCCTAAAACATATTGAACTGTATGTTAAATACGCAAGCAATAACAAGATTAATGACTGCATGTTGCAGTTATGTGAATATATTCAGCCAGCAGACAGAATTACACTATTTTAATAGTGTTGATAATAGAAACAGACAGTGTTTAAGTTCTACATAATGTACAAATTGTGCATTCTTACAAAATATGTCGATTATATGTTCAGATCTCGGGACAAAATATGTGTACGTTAAATTTAATTTGCTGGCGTTCACCAGAAGCCAACCTAGCACAAAGAGTTTGTTCTTCAAATGCTGCAAAGTTGTCATTTAACTTGACACCGTGGTGCAGTGGCTAAAGTTTCGGACTCTCGACCAAGACAACCTGGCTTCGAATCCTGTGCTGCGGTGTCGAACCATGGACCTTGGGCAGGTTCGTTCACTCTATGCTGCTCCAGTTCACTCAGCTGCATGAATGAGTACCTAGCTGTAGACAGTAGCGGATATTTGTGTATAAATAGTCTGCTTGCCTTAGTTGGAGCAAGGCTGAATGCTTCCCAGAGAAATCAAGATGGTGTTCGATTGAACAGGTCTGCTAGTGAGTAAAGTGCTTTGAGCAGTCCTGAGGACTGGATAGTGCGCTATGTAAGAACTTACTTTCACAGGAAAATAGGAAATATCCAGTGAAAATGGGTCTGACCAAACACCTCCCAAAAACTATGTTCCGGCATATGGGAAATCCATGATGGGGCCAGTGTTCGACATAGCTGCAGGACCGTGAATTTCCTGTCGGGCTCACAACTGCTGCAATCATGGGCCCGTTTGGCCCGCACGTTTTTTTTTATATATCTGCTGATCATGCCATATTAGTGGAGAACAAAAATGAATTACAAGATGTGCTGCAAGAATGGAACTAAGAGTTCTAGATGCACGGGCTGGAGATTTGTCTTGATATGACATATAATATGGAAGCATAGCAAAGAGTGGCTGATTTGTCTTGATATGACATATAATGTGATGGAAGTATAGCAGAGAGTGGCTGATTTGAAGAAACAGATGGGGAAAGGCAGTTGAGCTCATATATGATTTTGTTAAATGCCAGCAATGGCTGGGAATATTGGGCCTTCAAATCCATTGTCAGGCCCGCAACATTTTTAGGTTACTGGCCAGGTTGGCCATTAACAGTTTTACCCTTATGTTGAACACTGGATGGGGCCTACTTTATATATAACTGTTTTGCTTAAAAAGGTAAGTTCTTATATAGCACAGTATCCAGTCCTCCGAACTGTTCAAAGCGCTATACACTTTATTCCCTGGCAGACCTATTCAATCGAACACTATCTCGACTTATCTGGGTAGCATCCAGCCATGCTACAATTAATGTGCAAAGACTATTTGTACACAACTATCCACCAATGTCTATAGCCAGGTACTCATTCATACATCTGAGTGAATTGGAGCAACATAGAGTGAACGAACTTGGCCAAGATTTGATGCAGCAGCACAGGATTTGAGCCCGGGTTCTCTCGGTCAAGAGTCCGAAGCCTTAATCACAGCACCACTGCATTCCACAATTAATCATGGACTACAAGTCATACCCTGAGAGTGAATGACCTCGTGACCTCGCGTGTAATGACCCCAGCTCCACGCAGTCGCACTGTCTCCAACACGCACCATTTCAACTTGGCCAACCTTTGCAGGTGATCTTGGGTAATGTGTAGGTGAGCAAGATCTACAACAAGCGCATGATATAACTCACGACCACAGCACATGTAATCTCACTGAATATAAGGTTTCTTATTTGCATCAGATCAATTAATTTTAATTGAGTACCAACCAAGATATCTTCATTTAAATTAAAAATTGTCTCCACAGAAACCACCATTTAAGATTTGATTATAAAAATCAGTAATTAGTCACTATTTATGTTTCATGAACATCTTCTTTAAATTACAATAAATAAAATACTGAGGTGAAAAATTAAATAAAACATAATACGGGAATATAATAGTAAAATTACACTGGGGTTACCAATGACACCTGGTTTTGTATTTCAAGCACTGATATCATCACAAGACATTTTATGCCATAACTGATCAATATATATTTCAGAATAATACTTGTAATAAGATAAACGTGTATTGTACATTCACCTTTCCCTCTGTATCCCACGACTTGTTCGAGTTCTTCCATCAGTTCTCCCAGGATCTTTTGGTCAGAGTAGATGAATACCAACACCCAGAATGTTATCTGCAATATACATGCAGGTTGCCATAAAAGTAGTGTTTCATTTTAACAACATCACCATAAAATTGTTTCCGTCTTGATATATTGCTGTTAACAATAATTTATAATGTGTTGCTTTAAATTAAGTAAGTAAGAATGAATGAAAGTGCTTTATGTTTGAAAGATTGTGTGTAAAATATGCAGAGATGAGCAATGAATGAAAACCATCAATGACCTAGCAGCAAGGCTTGAAACAGCCACAACACGACTGACTGAAGACATGTTGGCAACACAACTGATTGAAGACATACTGGCAACACAACTGACTGAAGACATGTTGGCAATACAACTGACTGAAGACATGTTGGCAATACAACTGACTGAAGACATGTTTGCAATACAACGGACTGAAGACATGTTGGCAATACAACTGAAGACATGTTGGCAACACAACTGACTAAAGACATGTTCGCAATACAACTGACTGAAGACATGTTCGCAACACAACTTACTGAAGACATGTTGGCAACACAACTTACTGAAGACATGTTGGCAATACAACTGAATGAAGACATGTTGGCAACACAACTTACTGAAGACATGTTGGCAATACAACTGACTGAAGACTTGTTGGCGACACAACTTACTGAAGACATGTTCGCAACACAACTTACTGAAGACATGTTCGCAACACAACTTACTGAAGACATGTTGGCAACACAACTTACTGAAGACATGTTGGCAATACAACTTACTGAAGACATGTTGGCAACACAACTTACTGAAGACATGTTTGCAACACAACTTACTGAAGACATGTTCGCAACACAACTTACTGAAGACATGTTCGCTACACAACTTACTGAAGACATGTTCGCAACCTAACTGACTGAAGACATGTTGGCAACACAACGTACTGAAGACATGTTAACAACACAACTGACTGAAGACATGTTGGCAACATGATTGAAGACATGTTGGCAACACAACTGACTGAAGACATGTTGGCAATACACTGATTGAAGACATACTGGCAACACAACTGACTGAAGACATGTTGGCAATACAACTGACTGAAGACATGTTGGCAATACAACCGACTGAAGACATGTTTGCAATACAACTGACTGAAGACATGTTCGCAATACAACTGACTGAAGACATGTTCGCAATACAACTGACTGAAGACATGTTCGCAATACAACTGACGGAAGACATGTTCGCAATACAACTGACTGAAGACATGTTGGCAACACAACTGACTGAAGACATGTTCGCAATACCAGGCATGTGAGAGGAGGCAAGTCATTTCCGAGGAACATTTGCATGCGGCGCTGCAAACTGGGGAAGAAAGGGGGGTCTGGATTGGAACTCAGACATTTTGAAAGACATCATTGTTTGTGATGCACTCTGTTGTACTTTCACACTGTTTTTGTCTAATCCTGTAACTTCCATTTTATATAAAATCACAAACATAGTGCATAGAAACACTGCATTTGGGATTTTATTAATCAAAAGTGTAAGCATACAGTTCCGTGCACATAACTGTAAAAGCACATAATTTTCATATCACACAAAAAAACCGAAGCAATGTAAAAACTACAACATTACACAAGTGGTTAATGTGAAAAAAATACACAAAAATGCTTTAAATAACCAAGGTTTATTAAAATGATAATTCTAATGTACAGTACACTGAAATTCACACACAAATGTCCACATCTACTAGTGTTCATTGAAACCATAAACTTGTAAACTTTACAAGTCTTCATTATGGACATGTGACTTCACTTCTTTTCTTGCCTGTGCTTGATCCTGGCACTCACAGCTTTCTTTCTCTTCTCTGCCTGAGCAAGGACTGGGGAGTGGAGGTGGACAGATTTCAGTCTCTTTGGCACTTTGGTCTTTGCCTCTTGCCTCTTGAGAAAAACTCTTCAAATTAAATTTGTCCCCTCTCTGTACAACATCCTTCTTGGTGCACGCCATATCCCCTACAAGTGTTCATATTAACAACGTCAGGTAAATGTAATTCAAATGATTATTTAATTAATAATAACCTAAACCATACGTTAAAGTGAACAGGCGTACTTCATGTTGACATACTATCGCCCATCCTAGAAAACTTACTAAGTTTTGGCATAACTTATTTTTATCCAACATAATCTATAAACCCATCTAGGATACCTTAAAGTTATCGCCAAAACTTATATTCCTCTTACTACTCCCGTTTACATACCGTTAACGGTGCTGTATTATGCCATGACCCGTAACACCAGCAATGTGAGCGTACGCCGGCGCCGGCGTAATGTAAGTACCATAGGCATAGGCCATTAAAACGCCTCGTGTGGCAGGGTAAACGATCTAATATTTATTGAAATTACGATCTTAAAACCACTCGACTGCTATATAAATTCTGATAATTCAGTAATTGACTCATACAAGAATGTTTAAAATAAGAGCGGACAACTTACTGTAGACCGTAGCTCATGCTTCTTTCGACTGAACACGCTGTGAACTTCAAAAACACCAACACAGCCGCAACTGATTTGCCGCCAAAACTCATGCACGGATTGTAAGCTGGGCCGTGATTCGCAGTTTCTGGCCATTCAGAATGCGGCTTGCTTTTGAAAAAGTACAACGTTCACGAAATGTTTAATTTTTATTGTTGATGTTTGCTAAGTTTGCCAAGTCACAACCCCCCCTATATTAAAAAACTATACTTCGGATTTGGACAAATCACAGAAACGGCCAAATCAAGTTCATGAAGCACGGATATCCGCGTTTCCGCGGAAGAATCTCATGCCTGCAATACACAGAAATGTGGCAATGTAATTGTAAGGCTACAAATGGTACATATATACGTCTACAAAAGCTATAAGTATCAGACTAAAACTGCTGGATTTATAAGTCTACAAATACTGTACAAATGTTGGATGTATAAGTCTACAGATACTATAGTAATACTACTACAAATGCTGGATTTGTAAGAATTCAAACAGAGGATATATAACCCTACATTGACCTTACATATTTAGTGACCTTGAACTATGACCTGTTGACCCACCGGAATGGCATTAGCGAGAGCAGCCCACATCATCAGTAGAGCATAGTTGGAAGCGTGTGGCCTGTCAACTGTCTTAATGATCGCCTGCAGCAATGTCTGCAAACAAAACAATCATTCTCTCAATACATGCCAGTTAAAATAATCACCCACTGCCAAAAATGTACATTTCAGCCTGATGCTGACAAAGCAACTAAGACAGTTTCAAGCAAAGAAACCTATTTAAATGTCCTTTAAGTTAGCTTAAGCAGACAAAACTGAGCCCGTGTTAGAATTTCCACACATATAAATTGTTTTGTATGCAGGAATATCAATGCTACAGATAAAAAGTTCTTATACACCCAAAACCCAATCCTTAGGACTAGTCAAAGTGCTTTACACTTTACTTCCTGGCAGACCTGTTCAATCGAACACCATCTCAACTTCTCTGGGAAGCATCCAACAACGCTGCAATTAATGCGCGAAGACTATTCATACATAAACATCAATCACTGTCTATAGCCAGGTACTCATTCATTCAGTTGAGTGACTTGGAGCAACGAGGAGTGAAAGAACCTGCCAAGGTTCAAAACTGTGAGTCCAACACTCTACCCACCATGTCACTGCGCTCCAACATTGAGAGTCCAACACTCTACCCACCATGTCACTGCGCTCCAACATTGAGAGTCCAACACTCTACCCACCATGTCACTGCACTCCAACATTGAGAGTCCAACACTCTACCCACCATGTCACTGCGCTCCAACATTAAGAGTCCAACACTATACCCACCATGTCACTGCATTCCAACATTGAGAGTCCAACATTCTACTCACCATGTCACTGCTCTCCCAACATTGAGAGTCCAACACTATACCCACCATGTCACTGCGCTCCAACATTGAGAGTCCAACACTCTACCCACCATGTCACTGCGCTCCAACATTGAGAGTCCAACACTCTACCCACCATGTCACTGCGCTCCAACATTGAGAGTCCAACACTCTACCCACCATGTCACTGCGCTCCAACATTGAGAGTCCAACACTCTAACCACCATGTCACTGCGCTCCTACATTGAGAGTCCAACACTCTACCCACCATGTCACTGCGCTCCAACATTCAGAGTCCAACACTCTACCCACCATGTCACTGCATTCCAACATTGAGAGTCCAACATTCTACTCACCATGTCACTGCGTTCCAACATTGAGAGTCCAACACTCTACCCACCATGTCACTGCATTCCAACATTGAGAGTCCAACATTCTACTCACCATGTCACTGCGTTCCAACATTGACACTCCAACACTCTACCCTCCATGTCACTGCGCTCCAACATTGAGAGTCCACAACTCTATCCACCATGTCACTGCGCTCCAACATTGAGAGTCCAACACTCTACCAACCATGTCATTGCGCTCCAACATTGAGAGTCCAACATTCTACTCACCATGTCACTGCATTCCAACATTGAGAGTCCAACAATCTACCCACCATGTCACTGCGCTCCAACATTGAGAGTCCAACATTCTACTCACCATGTCACTGCGTTCCAACATTGACACTCCAACATTCTACCCACCATGTCACTGCGCTCCAACATTGAGAGTCCAACACTCTACCCACCATGTCACTACACTCCAACATTGAGAGTCGAACACTCTACCCACCATGTCACTACACTCCAACATTGAGAGTCGAACACTCTACTCACCATGTCACTGCGCTCCAACATTGAGAGTCCAACACTCTACTCACCATGTCACTGCACTCCAACATTGAGAGTCCAACACTCTACCCACCATGTCACTGCGATCCAACATTGAGAGTCCAACATTCTACTCACCATGTCACTGCGTTCTAACATTGAGAGTCCAACATTCTACCCACCATGTCACTGCACTCCAACATTGAGAGTCCAACATTCTACTCACCATGTCACTGCGTTCCAACATTGACACTCCAACACTCTACCCTCCATGTCACTGCGCTCCAACATTGAGAGTCCACAACTCTACCCACCATGTCACTGCGCTCCAACATTGAGAGTCCAACATTCTACTCACCATGTCACTGCATTCCAACATTGAGAGTCCAACATTCTACCCACCATGTCACTGCGATCCAACATTGAGAGTCCAACATTCTACTCACCATGTCACTGCGTTCTAACATTGAGAGTCCAACATTCTACCCACCATGTCACTGCACTCCAACATTGAGAGTCCAACATTCTACTCACCATGTCACTGCATTCCAACATTGACACTCCAACACTCTACCCTCCATGTCACTGCGCTCCAACATTGAGAGTCCACAACTCTACCCACCATGTCACTGCGCTCCAACATTGAGAGTCCAACATTCTACTCACCATGTCACTGCATTCCAACATTGAGAGTCCAACACTCTACCCACCATGTCACTGCGCTCCAACATTGAGAGTCCAACATTCTACTCACCATGTCACTGTGTTCCAACATTGACACTCCAACACTCTACCCACCATGTCAGTGCGCTCCAACTTTGACAGTCCAACACTCTACCCACCATGTCACTGCACTCCAACACTGAGAGTCCAACATTCTACCCACCATGTCACTGCACTCCAACATTGAGAGTCAAACACTCTACCCACCATGTCACTGCACTCCAACATTGAGAGTCCAACATTCTACCCACCATGTCACTGCACTCCAACATTGAGAGTCCAACACTCTACCCACCATGTCACTGCGCTCCAACATACATTACTAGGCACCACTTTTGATTCAGCATGCTATGCTTGGGTCAAATTGTGCAATTTAAGGCTTGATTACTGATGCATGCAATGTGCTCTACACACTATGGAGACACTGTTGTAATCGTGTAAATGGACGTGTAAATGGACGTGTAAATGGATGTGTTGTAGACCATTTACTTGTGTGGAAGGAGCTTATTATTATTAAATTTTAAGATCCCAAGATTTACACAGTTTTGCAGTACCAATAAACATTCGCAACTGTTAACTTGTGAAGTTAACTGAACAATACCCAACTGTTAACTTGTGAAGTTAACTGAACAATACCCAACTGTTAACTTGTGAAGTTAACTGAACAATACCCAACTGTTAACTTGTGAAGTTAACTGAACAATACGCAACTGTTAACTTGTGAAGTTAACTGAACAATACCCAACTGTTAACTTGTGAAGTTAACTGAACAATACCCAACTGTTAACTTGTGAAGTTAACTGAACAATACCAAACTGTTAACTTGTGAAGTTAACTGAACAATACCCAACTGTTAACTTGTGAAGTTAACTGAACAATACCCAACTGTTAACTTGTGAAGTTAACTGAACAATACCCAACTGTTAACTTGTGAAGTTAACTGAACAATACCCAACTGTTAACTTGTGAAGTTAACTGAACAATACCCAACTGTTAACTTGTGAAGTTAACTGAACAATACCCAACTGCAGTGATACAAAGTCCACAACACTGAATTTACTTAAATCATTAGGCATGTGAAATTGTACATTCATGACATACAATCATTCTCGACAGCTGGTGGAATAGCACAAACAACTGGATGCCGTCCAGTTATTTGCGCTACTCTGCCACTGTCATGAATCATTCGTGGGCGACACATTTTGCAAAGGTACCATTTGATATCTAAACCATACACAAGCTTTGACATACTTCATTGTCCCATCCTGTACGCCTCGTACGTTTCTCCTCCCTCCAGACCACTGCTGCAAATAACCTCAGCAACCATTTCTTCGATCGGCTCCAGTCCCTGAAACCACAACCAACAATAACCATAACCTGTTCTTAGGTCAAACTAACGGCTTTATTTATTCAGTTACTATCTTAAATGTAAAGCGCCTTGAATAGTTTTAACTAGATTTGGCAATACACTGTATATGCAACAAGTCACAAAATGTCACTCAAGTTTATTGAAAGCAACTTGCCAACTCTTAAGGTCTACCCATAACTTCTCTTCTGCACATGATAATGGTTTAAATTGAAATTAATTAAACTGAAAACAAAACTGAAGAAAAACATCAATCAAATTTAACCTTATGAAACACATTCTAAAGCTGCCTCCTCAGGTCACTGCGAAACAGGTTCTTTTATGTCCAGAAGTGTAGTGTGTTAATACTTTAAGTAATGTGAGCAGTCTATTTAATAGTGTATTTAAGGTGGCTGCACCGGCTATTATATGCTTCTCTTGAATTAATCATTTCTAATATAAGTTTTGAAGATAACCTAACCATTTTTTCTCAGAGTTTGCCTCAGATACTAAACAATACTCCAGACCAAAAAGAATTGATGTTTTATGTTGTTTAGATATATTTTAATGTTTTCACACACAAAAAAAAAAAAATCACCTTAAATTGGCATTTTATTTCATTTTGAGAAACTCCCCAAAAGACTAATTTGTATGATTGTAAGTACAAACATGTTATTGACATTCATATATGGTTTTTTGGTAAACAAATGCATATTAAGTTTGATACAGCTTCATAAACATTTTGCTACAATGTTGAAAGACAGCAAAAATCCATACTGCATTTTTGGCACGATCCCTTCACCAAACATAAAACCATCCTGTGCAATTTTGGGTAAACACAAGTCGAGTTCATATGCCAAGTTATGGCTTTGTAAGGATTGTAGTTTTTATAGAAAGTTACATTAAGTAATACTTCCTGGTTGTTACAATTATAAGGGTGTCACCAGATGCTTGTTTTTTGCTTAGAAATGTAACTTTTTGTACTGGCATGTGGCTTATTTCAACACAATTTGAGACACTTCTATTACTGAGATTTCCCCCCAAGGTTTTCCCGCCAAGTTGTCTCATGATATTGTGTTATGAAGGGCCATGTGTTGAACTTGTTGTGGTAGACAAGATTGATTGATACCTGCTGGGGTCAGTCACGTGTCATTGCAAATGGCAGCTGAGGTCGGGCATTATCGGAGAATAAACAAAACTACCACCAGTATTTGGTGATTTGACAGCGTGATGCATTTAGGTAATTATAATACAACAGCATAGTGGCATGAGAATAACCAGACTATATGATCTGCATTCATGGTGAATGAATTTATGTTTGAACTGGGCTGATGCACACGTGATCGTCACTATGGAAACATCGTCAGTTTCCAAGAATCTGAAAAGGGACTTTCCACAGACACACTAAAACTAATAGGTTTTAAAGGACTGACTGGTGTCATATGGTGACAGTGCCTTGGTTTTTTTAATAGTACACATGTTCATACGGACACCTACTAAAGTTCTATGATGAACAAAATAAAGAAATCAACTGACACGATACCCGGTGCAGCTACCTTAATAATGTAATAGTGTATTTAATAATGTAATAGTGTATTTAATAATGTAATAGTGTATTTAATAATGTAATAGTGTATTTAATAATGTAATAGTGTATTTAATAGTACTTTTTTAATTATCTACAGAAAAGATTTAGTTCATTACACCTGGCAGTTTGTGACTGCAGACTGCCAGGCCAGCAAATGCACTTGCACAAAATGTTTTTAATTTGTCATGTAAACAAACCAGCCATGCGTTTGAGCCCAGCTGAACTTTGACGGGACTGTAGCTATGTGTTTGAGCCCAGCTGAACTTTGACGGGACTGTAGCTATGTGTTTGAGCCCAGCGGAACTTTGACGGGACTGTAGCTATGTGTTTGAGCCCAGCGGAACTTTGACGGGACTGTAGCTATGTGTTTGAGCCCAGCTGAACTTTGACGGGACTGTAGCTATGTGTTTGAGCCCAGCGGAACTTTGACGGGACTGTAGCTATGTGTTTGAGCCCAGCTGAACTTTGACGGGACTGTAGCTATGTGTTTGAGCCCAGCGGAACTTTGACGGGACTGTAGCTATGTGTTTGAGCCCAGTGGAACTTTGACGGGACTGTAGCTATGTGTTTGAGCCCAGCGGAACTTTGACGGGACTGTAGCTATGTGTTTGAGCCCAGTGGAACTTTGACGGGACTGTAGCTATGTGTTTGAGCCCAGCGGAACTTTGACGGGACTGTAGCTATGTGTTTGAGCCCAGCGGAACTTTGACGGGATTGTAGCTATGTGTTTGAGCCCAGCGGAACTTTGACGGGACTGTAGCTATGTGTTTGAGCCCAGCTGAACTTTGACGGGACTGTAGCTATGTGTTTGAGCCCAGTGGAACTTTGACGGGACTGTAGCTATGTGTTTGAGCCCAGCGGAACTTTGACGGGACTGTAGCTATGTGTTTGAGCCCAGTGGAACTTTGACGGGACTGTAGCTATGTGTTTGAGCCCAGCGGAACTTTGACGGGACTGTAGCTATGTGTTTGAGCCCAGCGGAACTTTGACGGGACTGTAGCTATGTGTTTGAGCCCAGCGGAACTTTGACGGGACTGTAGCTATGTGTTTGAGCCCAGTGGAACTTTGACGGGACTGTAGCTATGTGTTTGAGCCCAGCGGAACTTTGACGGGACTGTAGCTATGTGTTTGAGCCCAGCGGAACTTTGACGGGACTGTAGCTATGTGTTTGAGCCCAGCTGAACTTTGACGGGACTGTAGCTATGTGTTTGAGCCCAGCGGAACTTTGACGGGACTGTAGCTATGTGTTTGAGCCCAGCGGAACTTTGACGGGACTGTAGCTATGTGTTTGAGCCCAGCTGAACTTTGACGGGACTGTAGCTATGTGTTTGAGCCCAGCGGAACTTTGACGGGACTGTAGCTATGTGTTTGAGCCCAGCGGAACTTTGACGGGACTGTAGCTATGTGTTTGAGCCCAGTGGAACTTTGACGGGACTGTAGCTATGTGTTTGAGCCCAGCGGAACTTTGACGGGACTGTAGCTATGTGTTTGAGCCCAGCTGAACTTTGACGGGACTGTAGCTATGTGTTTGAGCCCAGCTGAACTTTGACGGGACTGTAGCTATGTGTTTGAGCCCAGCGGAACTTTGACGGGACTGTAGCTATGTGTTTGAGCCCAGCGGAACTTTGACGGGACTGTAGCTATGTGTTTGAGCCCAGTGGAACTTTGACGGGACTGTAGCTATGTGTTTGAGCCCAGCGGAACTTTGACGGGACTGTAGCTATGTGTTTGAGCCCAGCGGAACTTTGACGGGACTGTAGCTATGTGTTTGAGCCCAGACGGAAGCTATGTGTTTGACGGGACTGTAGCTATGTGTTTTGAGCCCTGTGACTTTGACCCTGTAGAACTTTGACGGGACTGTAGCTATGTGTTTGAGCCCAGCGGAACTTTGACGGGACTGTAGCTATGTGTTTGAGCCCAGTGGAACTTTGACGGGACTGTAGCTATGTGTTTGAGCCCAGCGGAACTTTGACGGGACTGTAGCTATGTGTTTGAGCCCAGCGGAACTTTGACGGGATTGTAGCTATGTGTTTGAGCCCAGCGGAACTTTGACGGGACTGTAGCTATGTGTTTGAGCCCAGCGGAACTTTGACGGGACTGTAGCTATGTGTTTGAGCCCAGTGGAACTTTGACGGGACTGTAGCTATGTGTTTGAGCCCAGTGGAACTTTGACGGGACTGTAGCTATGTGTTTGAGCCCAGTGGAACTTTGACGGGACTGTAGCTATGTGTTTGAGCCCAGTGGAACTTTGACGGGACTGTAGCTATGTGTTTGGCTAAATCATAATTTCCCAACACAAGTCAAGAATCAAACAAATACGAACCTATCAGAAGTTCATCAGACTGGGTGGTTCAAATGAGTGATATTTTTACTTATTTCGCAGCAAAAGCAGTCACTTAGGTGTGTGCCTCCCACGGCTGCGCCCCGAGTGGCCCTTCAAGAGATCGTCGTAGATGTGTGAGAGTCGATACAGTCCTTCGTATTGGTTCGTGCAGTCCTTGGTTTTTTTGTTTTTGCTTTTTTCTCTGTACCGTTGATATGGTCCACTGTGGATACCTGCATCTCTTTATGACTTCTTTGATGCGTTCAATTTCTTTGTGTTTATCTTCCTCCTCTGTGACAAGCGTTTCACATCTGTTTAGTAGTGTATGGATCACTCCCATCTTGATGATGTGAGGAGAAATTTAGATATTGGTCCGTGTGAGTACTCTTCCGGAAGATCAGAAGTTTCACCTCCCCCGATTCCTTTCTGACTAGTAATGTGTCTAAAAATGGCATCTTTCCTTCTGTTTCCTCTTCATGTGTAAATGTTATGCTGTTAGTTTCATCCACTGTGTTAAGATGGTCGGTCAGGTGTTGTGTCATCCCTGCCTTTATAACTTCGAGAATGTAATCGACATATCGTTTCCACATTCTTGGTTTACATGTGACAAGGGCTGTGGTGATGGCCTCTTTCTCGAGATGTTCCATAAGGAGGTTGGCAACAATGGGGGACACAGGGCTACCAATGGCTGGGCAAAATTTCTGTCTGAACAAACCCTACACCAGAAACTGTCTGAACAAACCCTACACCAGAAACAACAGAAAAACATTGGAAAAGGAGATGAACAAATCACATGACACAGCAAAATCATATAGTAGACTGGGAGGGGGCCAAATTTATGTACAGGGAGTCGGACTGGAGGTCAAGAGGCATCAAAGAAGCGATCTGGATTAGAAAAACCAAGGACAGCGTGAACCGAGACGATGGGCGGCACCGGCTCTCACACATCTATGACGAACTCTTGAAGAGCCACCCAGGGCACAGCCATGAGGGGCACACACCGGAGTGACTACGTCTGCGCTGAAGGACTACTGTGTCGCCATCTAGCGGTAGTCGTCTGAAGAAGACTGCTAAAAGCAGTCGAATCGTCATGAGAACAAAAGGTAAACTGATTGTGAAATAAGTAAAATTATCACTCATTTTATCAGAGTATCAGTTCGTAAATCATTTTATAATTTGTTTGATAATTTCACCAAAACAAAATAAAAAATATGCACAAATGAACAAGGATTTCATAGTGAATACTACCAGAAGGCAGCTTGCCTTATTCACAAAATTTGTCAGGGGGTGCAGCTAGTGTAGTGGTTAGCACATCCGCTTGGCATGCCAGCACTCTGAGTTCGAAACCTGGAGTGGGCAGGCATGATATTTCGTGTAAAATCCTGGCTCTCAACATTGGGGACTGTGCATCCCTCGTGACTCGGAGATCACGTTAATGTCTCATCTTAATTAAGGATGTAAAAGAAACACTGAGGACGACAAGCATCCTGGCAGTGATCACCCTTAGTGCCAGCATAGAAAGGTCAGTTTGGCAATAATGTTCTGAAAAAGGCTGACTAGTTGAATGAGACCTCATAAGACCATTACATTGTAACCACAATAATAAACGTTGCCGAGCTCAGGAAACAATTAGAATTAGAGCAAGTCAGAAAAATTAGCAGCAAGAGTCACACAGATAGAGTACTTTAAGTGTACCTACTTCAGAAAGATTTCAGGGATTTCTGTTCCATGTTCAAATTGATCATCATACCGGACAAAATGTGCTTCAAACTCAAGATATGCATCCTAGAAGAAGAAACAGATCTGTACAATTGATTCTGTTGACCAGCCTTCTGTAATGAAGGCAGCAAAATAACAATTTTGAGACTGTGTGGAGGTGCACACGAATGAGTAGGTGAAAAACGAGTGAGCAAGCGAGTAAATAGTATATGCTGCATTAACAGCACATCATTTCATAGAATTATAATATTTTTTAAAGAAATATCTGGACAGTGAAAGTGCATGAGCACCCTGCCTAGGCATATGATATATGACAAGTCCCTAGCACGCGATAATTCGGTATCAGACAGAATATGGACCCCCATAGAAAATGGACCCAGGGATCCATATTCTATTACAGAATGTGGACCCCCCTTATAGAATTTGGACCCCCATTAAAAAGCTGAAAAAAATGATCAAATAGTATAGTGCAATACGGAAAATATTGTTCATGCCTCCAAGATTTGCATGGGCAGTAAGTGCAGTTTGTAGATTGTAACTTGAATGTCACAGCCATCATTTATATAAATTTTGTAACAATAAAAATATATTATTTATACATTTTAGCCACCCTTTGCATTAAAATGCCAGTTGTCATTAACTTTGTACAGTGTATGCTATAAATTGCTAAGATGTGTGAATATAAATCTAGTTTATGTTCCGTTTGGTGGGATGGTTTAATAAGTATAAGTAAGAGTTATATCCATTCATTTATTGTCTTCTCAACTAAATACACATCTCCATGCATTGTCTCCAGTTAACTATACAGAACAAGAACAACAAATTTTGAAGGGTACATATTAATATTCATAGTAACTAAATTGCATAATAACATTGCACATTGTTATTTCGCACTGTCAATGAAATTACAATTTCTCAGCTAAATACAGGTTTGCCAAAAATGCATACATACTGTTACGTAATAAAAATTATAATGCAGTTTATAAAGTGTACCTTGAATTGAACCCACCCCACAAAACCAAGGGGGAAGAAGATCAAACATTAAACATTAAACACAAAAACACTTGTAGTGACCACTCCATGTGTCCTTTGGCACACACGCACGCACAATTAGAATCCTGGCTCAAAGTGCTCACATGCATTGTTCCGGAAGATGGCCTGATCTGAAGATTCAAAGTGGCAGTGCTCTGTACCACTGCCAACAGTAGATCGTCTGATCTTCCTTCCTTGCATAAGGAGAAAAGGTCCAAATGGTTGTGGCCAGGAGACTGGTAGCTACAAACATCACTTTGGTCGCATATTCTCCGAGTTGTTCCTTGGAGTTGCTTGTTGCATAGTTGGGCTGACTGGAAATGCTACTAAACTGATCATTGCTTTCTTTCATCTACTGCACAAGAAGAGCATGGATGAGACTAAGTGCCAGTCAGGAAGACGGAAATACACCTAAAGAAATAATTCCCATCTCCTCTGATGTCCATTATTCTTGAAGGCTCATACTGAATGGTTGTCTGAGAGTCTGGTTTAATCTTCTTCAGTACCTGACAACCCAGCTGCTGTGCATGTTCCAGTTGCCATGCGTGGCCAACACTAGCAAAGATCAATGCTGGGGCATCAGCAGCCTGTGCATCAGTGATTTTGACTTTAGCTTCTTGATGGATTTTTCAACAAGTTGAGAGAAGCAGCATTCCAGGGCAGCATCCAGTGCATCCTCATCTCAAACGGCCTCATGAGTCTCACCTACTGGGAACTATTGCTCCACCAGCAAAGTCGGTTCTTTCCCAAATGTAAGGAAGTATGGCGTCTTCTTCGTTGACTTGTATACATTGGTTCTGTATGCAAGGAGTACTTGATCGATGAAGTCATCCCAATTGTACACTGGTTCTGTACACAATGAGTACTGGATCGATGAAGTCATCCCAATTGTACACTGGTTCTGTACGCAAGGAGTACTGGATCGATGAAGTCATCCCAATTGTACACTGGTTCTGTACGCAAGGTGTACTGGATCGATGAAGTCATCCCAATTGTACACTGGTTCTGTATGCAAGCTTTGTCAAGAAACTTTTGCAAGCTGATGTTTAATTTAATTTTGGCTTTGTACTGACACTATCTCACACAACACACATCTTTACCATGTTGATGCTAACAAGTATCAACATAGTACACAAGATCATCTTTATCATGTTGATGCTAACAAATATCAATGTAGTACACAAGATCATCTTTATCATGTTGATGCTAACAAGTATCAACGTAGTACACAAGATCATCTTTACCATGTTGATGCTAACAAGTGTCAACGTAGTACACAAGATCATCTTTATTATGATCATGCTAACAAATATCAACGTAGTACACAATATCATCTTTATCATGTTGATGCTAACAAGTATCAACGTAGTACACAAGATCATCTTTACCATGTTGATGCTAACAAGTATCAACGTAGCACCTAAGATCATCTTTATCATGTTGATGCTAACAAGTATCAATGTAGCACACAAGATCATCTTTATTATGTTGATGCTAACAATTATCAACGTAGTACACAAGATCATCTTTACCATGTTGATGCTAACAAGTATCAATGTAGTACATAAGATCATCTTTACCATGTTGATGCTAACAAGTATCAATGTAGTACATAAGATCATCTTTACCATGTTGATGCTAACAAGTATCAATGTAGTACACAAGATCATATTTACCATGTTGATGCTAACAAGAATCAATGTAGTACACAAGATCATCCTTACCATGTTGATGCTAACAAGTATCAACGTAGTACACAAGATCATCTTTACCATGTTGATGCTAACAAATATCAACGTAGTACACAAGATCATCTTTATCATGTTGATGCTAACAAATGTCAACGTAGTACACAAGATCATCTTGATCATGTTGATGCTAACAAATGTCAACGTAGTACACAAGATCATCCAAAATATCTATGTAAAATGTTTAACATGTTTTATAAAAATACAAAAGTTGATGAACGCGAAAATTGCTGTCGTTGTTTACAATGTAATTTATAAGATGGCCAGCTGCCACAAACCGTCATTTCTGCAAGTAAATACAGAACAATTTATTTTTCTTCTGGCAAATAGTTGATGTCACACTAGTCTATATAAAATAAATAGAAACCTGGATTTTTTTAACAAAATGTCCAATGCCTCTCTCTCTCTCTCTCTCTCTCTCTCTCCCTGTTTGTCCGTCTGTCTGTCTCTCTGTCTCTCTGTCTTTCTCTGTCTCTTCTCTCTCTCTCTCTCCCTCCCTCCCTACCTCCCTAAAAACTAGCTATTAGCAACTACAATCAAGAATAGCCAGCTGCAACTACTAAAAATGTTCTCCACATGGCGCATTGTATGGCATATGATTTTATAGTTTTATTTAATTTATGCAGCTTTATGTAAAGCGCCTGAGAGCGTTTTATCTCAAGTGGATTCGGGTGCTATATAAATTCTGTTATTATTATTATAGCAACAGTTCGTACAAGTGTACCTCTGAATCGAAGGGAATATGAGAAACCAACATATGAGCTGGCATATTGATATACACATCAAGGAAACGGGCGTTTGATGCATCACCACAGCGTTATGGTCAAAGACGCTCTACGTGCTTATTGATCAAGCACTGGGGGCTTGTCAATGCATAACATTGATAATATCCTTGGATGTATGTTCAATCGTTCACGAGCTTGGTGACTCGCCGTTCAGATCCCAAAATGGCGACGCCGCCGCCGTCATGCTCTTCTACATCCATGAGTTCCTGCTTGGTCTGCGCGACTCAGCCTGTACACGTTCTTTGGCAATTATTCAAGATACGTCTGAATGCATTAGGAACAAGAGCACAATGAAAAAACACACGAGGGGCAGTCGTAGTGGTGTAAGAGCACGACTCAGGCGACTTCCAACGAAACCCCCGCTTCCCACAATTGTGTTTGGCAATGCACAGTCGTTACGCAACAAGATGGACGAGCTGTTTACAAACATCAAGTACAACTGTGCATACAGAGACGCTTGTATACTAACTTTCTGCGAAACCTGGACTAACAGCTGCACCCTCGATAGTGAAGTACATCTGGATGGCTACGAATTACTGAGAGCAGATAGGACAAGTGATTCAAGAAAGAACAGAGGTGGAGGTGTGTGCCTTTATATCAACAAAACATGGTGCACAAACTATACAATCTACGATCAAGTGTGTACTCCAGACGTTGAACTACTTACACTTTCTCTGAGACCTTTCTACCTGCCCAGGGAATTCACCAACGTTATCTTGTGCAGTGTCTACGTCCCGCCTAAAGCTAACTGTAAGTCCGCAGCTGACGTCATAGCGGGATCGCTGTCTAGACTCCAGTCAAAACACCCTGATGCACCCATCGTCATAGTGGGCGACTTTAACACATGCACCCTGGATGGTGTACTGCCGTCCTTTCAGCAGCAAGTGACCTGTCTCACCCGTCACAACAAAACAATTTACCTGTGTTATAGCTCAATCAAAGACGCATACACCTCGCAGTGTCTCCCTCCCCTGGGGCGGGCAGATCATAACATTGTTCATCTACTGCCCAAATACCATCAACAACTTAAACGTGTTCCGCCTGTCAAACGACAAGTCAAGGTGTGGACTACAGACGCAGTAGAACTGCTGAAAGGTTGTTATACCTGCACAGACTGGCATGTCCTCTTCAAGGGCACCTGAGACAGAATTGAGCGTGCCGATATCGTCACTGACTACGTTACATTTTGTCAAAACTCCATCATCCCAGAAAAGACTGTCACTGAATACTCTTAACACCAAACCCTGCATCACACAGAGTGTAAAGAAGGCAGTGATCAATAAACAGAAAGCTTTCAAATCTCGAGATGCCGCTGCCATCAGAGAGGCCAAAGCAGTGCTTAGGGCAGAAATTGGCCGTGCCAAATCAGCCTTTCGAGACAAAGTTGAACTTCAATATCAGACCATGAACACTCGTGAGGCCTTCAGAAATCTCAAAGCGATGGCTGGTGATGTCAGTGCCAATCAAAATCTAAAATCTTATACAATGCCTGATGCTACAGAGCTAAACAAATTCTATACTCGCTTCGACAGCAAGGACTTTACATCCAAGTGCACAGAGCTTCTGGTAACCATCCCATCCCCCTCCCCAGGAGAGATCATCATCCCCGAAGACAACGTGACTCACCAGTTCAAGAGGACCAATACAAGGAAAGCTTCTGGGCCTGATAACATATCGAGCCATCTTCTCAGTTCATACGCTGATGAACTGGTGTCTGTGTTCTCACAGCTGTTCCAGGAGTCTGTAAATACCGGCATCATTCCCGATCTCTGGAAAACCAGCACCGTCAATCCTGTGCCTAAAATATCCTCCCCTCAGGATCCCAACCACTACAGACCAGTGGCTCTCACCTCTCTTCCAGTGAAAGACCCGGAGAGGCTAGTCCTGACCAACCTCTCTCCACACATGTCTAACAGTTCCAGGAGTCTCTGCCTAAAACATCCTCCCCTCAGGAACCCAACCACTACACACCAGTGGCTCTCACCTCTCTCCCAAGGGGCGTGTCTCAATATGTCATACACAGTAACTTAATCTGACGTGTCACCACAGCATCATGGTCAAAGAAGCTCTACGTGCTTATTGGTCAAGCACTAGGGGCGTGTCTCAATATGTCATACACAGTAACTTAATCTGACATGTCACCACAGCATCATGGTCAAAGAAGCTCTATGTGCTTATTGGTCAAGCACTAGGGGCGTGTCTCAATATGTCATACACAGTAACTTAATCTGACGTGTCACCACAGCATCATGGTCAAAGAAGCTCTATGTGCTTATTGGTCAAGCACTAGGGGCGTGTCTCAATATGTCATACACAGTAACTTAATCTGACGTGTCACCACAGCATCATGGTCAAAGAAGCTCTATGTGCTTATTGGTCAAGCACTGGAGGCGTGTCTCAATATGTCATACACAGTAACTTAATCTGAGGTGTCACCACAGCATCATGGTCAAAGAAGCTCTGTGTGCTTATTGGTCAAGCACTGGGGGCGTGTCTCAATATGTCATACACAGTAACTTAATCTGACGTGTCACCACAGCATCATGGTCAAAGAAGCTCTACGTGCTTATTGGTCAAGCACTGGGGGCGTGTCTCAATATGTCATACACAGTAACTTAATCTGACGTGTCACCACAGCATCATAGTCAAAGAAGCTCTACGTGCTTATTGGTCAAGCACTGGGGGCGTGTCTCAATAATCATACATAGTAACTTAATCTGACGTGTCACCACAGCATCATGGTCAAAGAAGCTCTACGTGCTTATTGGTCAAGCACTGGGGGCGTGTCTCCATATGTCATACACAGTAACTTAATGGACCACTTGATAAATGACCTGCCAGACCAAGTGTCCTCTACTGCATGCCTGTTTGCTGATGACTGTCTCCTGTACCGAAACATCAACTCACAAGATGATGCAAATACATTACAAGATGACATAGACAAGCTGCAGATATGGGAAAAGAACTAGCTGATGAAGTTTAATCCGGACAAGTGCGAAATTTTCCTAATTAACAACAGAAGGAAGAAGAGAATTGTCAGCAACTACTCTGTCCACGGACAACAAGGATGTCAATGGAGCCAAGTACCTTGGTGTAACCATCGACAGGACACTAACATGGAGTGAACACATCAACAACGTGACAAAGAAGGCCAACAGCACCAGAGCTTTCATACAGCAGATCATCAGCAGATGCCCCCAAGCCATCAAAGCATTATGCTATCAGACGTTCATTAGACCCATCATGGAATATGCAATGACAGTATGGGATTCTTCTACAGAGAAGAACATCAAGTCTGGAGAATGTTCAATGACAAGCTTCGTGAAGAACGACTACCGTCGACGCAGCAATGTGACAACCATGATCGAAAGTCTGAAATGGGAGACCCTTGCGAGTAGGCGGGATAATGCCAAGCTCATAATGGTCTACTGCATCAGGAACAACTTAGTGGATACAACAACGACTTCACTTACCACCGCTTCAACTCGTACCAGAGGCAACGCACATCGCTACTTCCAGACATTCACCCGCATACAAGCACTCATTCTTTCCAAGCACCATCAAATCATGGAACAAATGCACACAACAGCTAGTTAGCAAACAATCACTGGACTCATTTAGAAAGCATCTCCTCTCCATGCCTACCTAAAGTAATTAACCTATGCTCACAAAGCTATAGACTATAAGGTCTCCTAATCTGTCTAAACTTGTCAAAAAAACAACTCCAATTTTGAAAATATATTCTAAGTAAATGACAGGCATGATAGTGTTGATTGTATTTACAAATGGTTAGATTGTATTAACTCTTCTAGTTGTATGGCCCACACAGTTGCCTTTTGTTTCACTTTAAATACAACATAATCAAATAATGATAAAAGCTGTATTACAAACTACCATCACTTGTGCAAGGATGTTGTGAGTAGAAATATAAACAAACATACCTGGTTTGCCGTAGGCAGCACATGTTCCCCAAACAGTGTGTCTAGGATAGAAACATACATAGTGCTACGAAGAAGGGCCATCAAGTCACCTCTACCTGAAAGAGAAGTATCAAAGATCCACTTAACAGTCAGTCTATGTTGTCATTATAGTCCAGTAAATTTAGGCCCAAATTTGCCTAACCTAGACAAAATAGCAACATAAACAGTGGGACACAAACTCCAAACACCTACCAAACAACATATCAAAACTCGGACAAAATTTAGGCAGTGGTAAATATTAAATTTGTATAAATTAAAAATGGCTGCTCAAACCAATATATTTTGTGTTAATAATTATGATTCCATATTTAAGGAAGAACTGCTCAAATTAAGTAAATAAAAAAAAAATAGAAAGTGCATCGTCACTCTGATGTTTGTACATGACTGGAAATCCAAGATGGCTGCCATTTCCAAGATGGCCGCAAAGTGGTCCTCAAATATCCACCATCAATATAGCAATAGGAGCTTATTTTCAATAATCGCATACCTTTATTACCCTGAATGCCAGCTCAACAGTTTACTGCGATCATGGTATACTGCGCATGCGTAAAAACCCAACTTCCTGTTACACGGTAGTGCATATTCACGGCATCACAGGAACTAGTTATTATGTTGTGGGCCATGTCACATTAGGAATAAGAGCAACATAAAAACCTATCACACAAGGTGAAGAAATCTTTAACCAAACAAAATTGGATGTTTAATAAGACAAACTGTTAATGCTCTATCCAACTAAATCAGACCTGGGGTTGATGCCACATTAGCAATTCTAAATATTTCTTAAAACTGTCTTCGGCATCTGTGTGTATAGAGCACCGTCTGGAGATCGGGCAATTCTGCTAGTAAATGTAATAATTGTTATCACACAAAGAGTTCACAGAAACAAATTTATTTTATTCTTCAAACATAATTACATCCTTACACTTTGATTTACAATGTTGCTATGATATCACTGACACACACTACGGAACTTAAATGATGATGCGAGAAGCTGCTAGGTGAATGGCTGACGTACCAACTTTCCCCCACTTTGTGAGTTGCTGTGCAAACTTCACATTGAGTTGTGCACAGAAGGTGTGAAGGTGAGGAGCGGCTAGCTTCCCCTTGATGGTGTCATGGACCTTCTGGTGAACCTCATAGAATGACTCCTCTGATATGGATGCTACAACAAGTCATAGGAATACGTCAATGTGTGGCTGTGCATTACTTCCAGTACACTACGATGCACAACATTTTAACAGACCTGCCACATTTTCTTGGTTGAAGTCCACATTTTTTATTTGGGTTTGTGTACAAATCTGCAGGTATAAATCCATGTTACATTTCTTTTTGACTAAAAGGCTAATAGCACTCCTATATAAGTAAATATATCCACATCACCATACATCCACATCATCATATCCACATCACCTGACAGTCAAGAAACAAATGTATGTCTGTGTGGCCAAATGTGTAGGGAAAGTGCTGAGTGTAATAACAAAACTTGGCACTTTAACTAAAGAACATTGTTTGCCACCCGTGCAGATTTTGACAAATTGTAATTGCAACAACTACTAACTTGATTATTAATGGACTGATAAGCATTATACTCTTTTAATGTCATTCTTTATTTACCTATCCATGTTACAATAAATTCTAAAGTTATATACATATATATCGCTACAGCTATTATCTCTGACTGATTTAAGAGATGTCGAAATGAACATGATTACAATCAGTAATGTTTGATTGGGTTACATGATTACAATCAGTAATGTTTGATTGGGTTACATGATTACAATCAGTAATGTTTGATCGGGTTACCGGTGTTTCTCACTGGTCGTTGTACAGCCTTCTGGAAGTCCACCGCATCAGAACTGAAGAAACATTCAAAGTCTTCTGGTTCAGTCACAAATGTGAGTCTTTTCCCTGCCACCTTCAAAGTAAACACTGGGCCAAGCTGCAAGCAAATGAACACATGTTGATCTGATATATGACATACATTTACCGAGATATTGTTGCTGACTCAGCATGTGGCTTGGTGTGTCAGAATGAGAAACTTCAAAGGTATTTGTGGATAGGGACACATCATCACACATGCCAGTTAAAGGCAATAGCGGCTAGTAAATTGATTTTATTCAATGTCTTCAAAACTCTTCTTGGCATAAAACCCCTCTTGGATTGGATCTGGTGTAATACCCCTCTTGGACCAGATCTGGTATAACGCCCCTCTTAAACCAGCCTCAGGTAATACACCTCTTGGAATGGATCTGGTGTAATACCCCTCTTGGACTAGATCTGGTATAATACCCCTCTTGGACTGGATCTGGTGTAATTCTCCTCTTGGACTAGATCTGGTGTAATACCCCTCTTGGACTAGATCTGGTGTAATACCCCTCCTGGACTAGATCTGGTGTAATACCCCTCTTGGACTGGATCTGGTGTAATACCCCTCTTGGACTAGATCTGGTGTAATACCCCTCTTGGACTGGATCTGGTGTAATTCCCCTGTTGGACTAGATCTGGTGTAATACCCCTCTTGGACTGGATCTGGTGTAATTCCCCTGTTGGACTAGATCTGGTGTAATATCCATCTTGGAGTGGATCTGGTGTAATACCCCTGTTGGACTGGATCTGGTGTAATACCCATTTTGGACTGGATCTGGTGTAATTCCCCTCTTGGACTAGATCTGGTGTAATACCCCTCTTGGACTAGATCTGGTGTAATACCCCTCTTGGACTGGATCTGGCGTAATTCCCCTCTTGGACTGGATCTGGTGTAATACCCCTCTTGAACTAGATCTGGTGTAATACCCCTCTTGGACTAGATCTGGCATAATACCCCTCTTGGACTGGATCTGGCATAATACCCCTCTTGGACTAGATCTGGTGTAATACCCCTCTTGGACTAGATCTGGTGTAATACCCGTCTTGGACTGGATCTGGCATAATTCCCCTCTTGGACTAGATCTGGTGTAATACCCCTCTTGGACTAGATCTGGTGTAATAACCCTCTTGGACTGGATCTGGCGTAATTCCCCTCTTGGACTAGATCTGGTATAATACCCATCTTGGAGTGGATCTGGTGTAATTCCCCTCTTGGACTAGATCTGGCATAATACCAATCTTGGAGTGGATCTGGTTACATCATGATTTCACTCTGATCCATTCCGGTTATACTCCTAAACTGGTGTATTTAGGTGTGCATTAGTTGTTTTTAATTATTGTTAGCTAATTGTGAAACCATATAATACCATTACATATTGAATTTAGTATGGATTATTCCTGTTGTTAACATTTTATTTGTTAACAATGTTAAAGCTTTAAGTAAGTGGGTTAATACAAAATAGCTGTACATATAAAATACTTTGTATCCACAACTGTCTTTAGCCAGGTACTCATTCATACAGCTGAGTGAAGTGGACCAACATAGAGTTAACAAACTTGCCCAAGGTTTGACACCGCAGCACAGGATTCAAACCCAGGTTCTCTCGGTCAAGAGTCCGAAGCTCTATCCACTGCACTACTGCATTCCGCTCCATGAAAGCCTTAGTATGAAATATTGCTTGGCAGATTATTGTATCTATTAATTAAAACATAATGATGTTAATTTGTTTGGAAATTTACAATGTATGTGTTATATTATAATGTACAATGCATTGGTTTTAAAAGATGAATTGATGGATGTTTGGAGAACTTATGAATAAACTCTCTACATGTGTCATTATATTTTGTAGTGTTGGTCGGCTCTAAAAAGAAATGTGAGTTGTTCTTGTTTCTTCCGATAACTACAGTCAGCTGTGTCCATGTGGTTGGTCAAACTGGATAAACCTTTCAGATGTCCAAGAGGGTTTCTTTCCAGATTTGACATCTTACCATGCCGCACTCTCACTTGTTTCAACACTTTGCCTTCATCCACTTGAAGTGCAAACGTTTATATGTTATTATATCAACAGCTTTATATGATGGCATGGAAGTGCTATCCACATGGAACTTCAGAATCAGACTACAACCAAATCAGGCCCATAATGTTTTGGGGGTGCATTATTTTATAGACCTGCATTTAAAGGCTCCCACAAACCTTATACTGCACCTCTCTTGAGACATTACTGTAACCCCCATTTAGATCTCAAGATCCCTTGAGTGAAATGTTTTCCTACACTGAATGTTGATTGCCACATTATACTTATTGATTTCACCCATTTTTAGTCCTATGGGCCAAAGGTCCAACGGACTTATGCCATCACTCCATGTCTGCCGTGCGCTGTTAGCTGCCATATCTCAGAAACCGTTCAGCAACTTTTTCTCTAATTTATACATATCTTAGGGTACTGCCACTATGCACGAGAAATCTGAATTTGATTGAATCATTCTAAGGGCACCTCATGGCCCCCCAAAATGCTCAATTTTCCTACTGTTTCCTTATTGCTGTAAGCCTCCTGCACTGATCTCTATTTATAACTGGATAGGCCCTATCTCTGATCACTGGGGTGGCTTCATGAGCAGCCTGGTACTGAATTTATGTCGGTGTGTGGTCAGTGAGCCACTTTATCATTGCCACAGTTTGTTTTATTGTTGGTCAGTCTTGGTGTGGACAGGGCTGGGCTGTTGTTTACTGCCCAGTGTGGGAGAGTGAGTGCTTAGTGGGCTTCAGGCATTGTAGGCACTGGGGTGAGACATCCTGATTTAATACACCTTTTGTACCATTACAGGTATAATGATATAATTAGCTAAGAACCAAATTTCTATTGCATCATGGCTCTGTACGTTAATAACATGCAAATTATAAGCCAACTTTGAATGCCATACACTCAATATTTCCATGCTACCCATGTGCATATACAAAACCTACACAGTCATGTTGTGTTATCATTTTGTTTACACATAACAAGATTTAACAAGATTTAACAAGATTGCCACCCAGAGAATTAACTCTAGGTGACAGGTGGACACGGAAGCCCTTTGGCTTATCGAGAGTCTGACCCTTTTATCTATGTGTATCCCGCCCGTCTGACGTATGTGTCGATTTTATTTTTAAACATATTCACTCTACTAGCACCCACACAATCAGCAGATAATCTGTTCCATTCATTTACAGTCCTTTGTGAAAATTAAAACTTTCTTATATCTAATCTACTCTGCTCCTTTGCTAATGTAACTTCATGTCCTCTAGTCCTTCTATCTTTCTTAACTGAAAAAAAAAAAATTCTATCAATATTTTCATAACCATTCAATATTTTAAACACTTCTATCTGATCTCCTCTCAATCTCCTGGTCTCTAGTGTTGTTAATCCGCATTTTTTAGGCGTATTTCGTAACTAAGATCCCTCAGTTTTAGTATTATTTTAGTTGCTCTCCTCTGCACTCTTTCTAGCATATCTATGTCTTTCCTGCGATATGGCCTCCACGCTTGAATACAATATTCTAAATGAGGCCTAACTATTGTTTTGTACAGCGGTATTATTAGCTCTTTTTCCTTATACGTTATGTTTCGCCTAATTAATCCAAGGATTTGATTTCCCTTTGAAGCTGCAATTCCGCACTGCTCTGAAACCTTCATATCAGCACTAATGGTTAACCCTAAGTCCTTTTCTTTTACAGTAGTACTTAGTACAGTACCCCCCATTGTATATTCTACCTCTTCGTTCCCATGTCCTGTGTGGAGGCATTTACATTTCCCAAAATTGAACAGCATTTGCCACTTTTCAGACCATTTGATCAACCTGTCAAGATCATCTTGTAAATGCTGTCTATCTCCATCACTTTTAATCCTTCTAAACACTTTTGTATCATCCGCAAATTTCAACACCTTGCTTGTTATTTCATCATCCAAATCGTTGATATATATTAAGAATAATATAGGTCCTAATACTGATCCCTGTGGTACCCCACTCAATACCGATTTCCAGTTTGAAGCCTCCCCATCAACTACTACACGTTGTCTTCTGTCAATCAGCCATTGTTCTATCCAGTTTATTATACCATTTCCTATGCCATGGGCCTTTAGTTTAAGCAGTAATCTTTGATGTGGTACTTTGTCGAAAGCTTTTTGAAAATCTAAGTAGACGATATCTACTGGTGATCCCTCATCTACCCACTTAGTGATGTCTTCCAAAAAACATAACATATTTGTTAAGCATGACCTCGCTTTAAAAAACCATGTTGAGATGGGTTTATCAAGTTTTGTTTAACAAGAAAATCCACCATGTGATCTTTAATTAGTCTTTCTAATAATTTGCAAATCACTGATGTTAAACTCATTGGTCTATAGTTCTCTGACTTGTTTCTCGAACCTTTTTTAAATAACGGTGTAATGTTTGCCTCTTTCCATTCTAAAGGAACCACTCCCTCTTCTAATGACAAATTGAAAACTGTTGCAAGCGGTACGCTAATTTGTTCTACAATTTCCAATAGTAGTTTGGGCGGAATCCCATCCACTCCAGGTGATTTATTATCTTTCATAGCCCTTATTTTCTTAGCTACCATTTCCGGGGTTACAATTAATTGTCCTAAATAGTCTGAATCTGCCCCCTTGAACTTAGCCTCTGGTACTGGCAGTGAACTAATATCTTCTCTTGTAAACACTGAACTAAAGTACTCATTCAGGTCTTCTGCCATTAAGAATCCCTCTGATATTATATTTCCAGCACTATCTTCTAGAGGACCGACCTTATCTTGAACTTTCTGTTTGCTTCGAACATACGCATAAAAACTCTTGCTGTCATGTTTTATATTACTAGCTAATTGTTGTTCATAGCTTCTCTTTGAATTTCTAATTTCAGCTGTAGCTTGGTTAAGTGCTTCTTTATAACTGTTGCAGTCTTCATCATTTCCAGTACATCAATATGACTTCCACATCATTTGTTTATACTTAATTTTTCTAATGGCTTCTTTCGATAAGTGTTTCTTTTTGGACCGTTTCCATTGTTTTTTGAAGGGTACAAATTTATCGACTATGCACTTAATTTCACTCTTTAATATATTCCAGCATTCTGTTGCTGTCTTATTTTTTAGTGTGTTATTCCAGTCTACCTTTCCTCATGTCCTTATACCTTCCTTTGTGGAAATTTCTCCTATACTGCTTTTTACTATTCCTTTCTGATTTTACTTTGATGGTAAAATGTATCTGGTTGTGATCGCTACTCCCCAGTGGCTCACATATCTTGACATTGTCAACTAATTCATTCTGTGAGGACAAAACTATGTCTAACACATTCTCACCCCTGGTTGGTTCTAGCACATGTTGAGAAAGGAAAGTATCTTGAACTAAAACTAAAAACTTGTGGTCCTCACTCCCCATACTCTGAAGAGATTTCCATTGTATATGTCCGTGGTTAAAATCCCCCATAATAATACAGTCCCCTTTGCTTACTTCCCTTATAGCGTTTTGTATTTTTTCATTCTCTTATATGCTTATGTTTGGACTTCGATAAACTAACCCAACTGTTAACGTTGAGTTTCCTGTAACTATGTTACACCAAACAGCTTCTTCGCAATCTGTTTCTCTTTCTAATTTTATTTCATAAGCCTGGATAGATTCTTTAATATATAAAATAACTCCCCCTCCCTTTCTTCCTATTCCATCTTTTCTAAACATTACATATCCTGTCAGTCCCAATTCAGCATCTGATATATCGGTGGTGGTCCAGGATTCGGTTATACCTATTATATGAGGGTCAATATCTTCTACCATAATGTTTAGTTCATTTCTTTTGTTTACTATACTCCTTGCATTTAAACAAACACATTTATAGCCAGCTTCAGAAGAGTTTTCCAGACTGTTATTTGCTGATTTATTTGTGCTGTCTTTATCTATGCCTCCATTTTCAGGCTTTTCTGTGAGTCCCCCCTGCGAATCTAGTTTAAATAGATGCAACCTGTCCCACTGTCAACCGATCGCAGCAGGTTCTCTGAGAAAACTGCTGTCCCCTTTCCACTAAGATGGAGGCCATCTCTCATGTACATATCTTCCCTCCCAACAAAGTATCCCCATAAATCTATGAATCCCACCCCCTCTTCTTCACACATCTGCTCAACTAGTGCATTGATCGCCATCCTCTTACAGTTTCTGTATGTTGCCCCCCTTCCTCCCATTCCTGGCAAAATTCCTGAGAGAACAACCTGTTCCACTCTTGTCTTCTTTAGCTTCCTTACTAGATGTCTGTACTTCTGAACTACCCCAGTTGTTCCCTCCTTGTCTGCATTGTTTGTCCCTACGTGTACTAGTAGAGACCCTCTCTTGCCATGCCCCAATACCTTCTCTACCCTTTCGGTCACATGCTCTATCCTAGCCCCCGGTAGACATACAACAACGTCCTTCCCCTCGAATATAGTCTTGTCTGTTTTTCTCAGAATTGAATCGCCCATAAACACTCTCTCTTTTCTCCTTGCCCCCTCAATCACTGCCTCGGAGTAGCTCCTCCGGTTTGCATATGTCTGGTTGTTGTCTTTCCCCCCTGTCATCTTCTCTCCTGTCACATTCTCTTCCGGTCCATTCTTTCCTGTCGCTTTTTCTCTTGTCACCTTTCCTCCTGTCAGCATCCCTTTTATCGACTTCTCTTCGATCACATTTGCTCTCACTTCCTTTCGTCCCTTCATCTTTCGTCCCATCTCATTTTCTTCTCTCCTCTCCCGTCCCATCTTCCCTCCCTCCTTCTCTACGGTCACTTTCTTCCCTGTCACCTTCATGCTTGTCACGTTTTCTGTTGTCGATTTTCCAATGTCTTCCCCTCCAATCACCTTCCCTCCTCTCAATCTCCTTTCCTCAGTTTTCTTGCCACTGCTATTCTCCTTCAGTCTTGCAGTATTCTCACCTCTCTCCCTGTCGTCTCTCTCCATTCGACCTGCCTCCTTGCTAATTCCAATCTCCATTCCCTTCACAATATCTGTCAACCTAACTATCTCCTTCTGCAGACACTCCACCTTCCAACACCCAATGCACTGAAAGGTGAATCCTTCCTCCATGGTTTCTGCCCATGACTTCCCACAGCCGGACAATGCAAAATCTAAAGACATAATCTGGCATAATTTTATAAGTTTTTTGTAGCAGCACACTTGTACTTCCAGTGTATCATTGCAACATAACATACATACTGTGTGCCACATTTGAATGTCATGCATGTAATATTTCCATGCAATCCATCTGCATATATAATGTAAAACTTCAACAGTCGTTTTCTTCATTTTCACTTTTTGACCCCACCATGTTCAATGCTCCATAACTTCATCAATTTCTGTAGCAATCATAATTTTTTAAACCATGTAAAGCACCCTACCAAACCTTTACAAGAATGTAAGAAAACCACCTTCTTCCAATACCACATTTACAGAATGACCATTATAAATACACACATATAATGTACACGTATAATGTAAACACATTATACAAATAATTTATATATTATATATTATATTACATTTGACCACTATTTTTGTCCTTGTTAAATTATGGTATTATTTTATAAATGGGCCAAAAGGCCCTGAAGTCCTTTGGACTATATTGTGAGTTTATAATTATTAATGAAATGTTTTTGGTGAATCATAGTTATAGATCATTAAGAGTTATGATGGAAGTAAAGTACTGACATGTTTAGTAGCTCTCTAGACTATATGCATGCCACTGAAGATACACCTGGAATTAAAGTATTCGAGTAGACCATTTCATGAATATTGTATATATTAGTTAATGTGTTATTAAAAAATACTGTCAGATTTTATCCCAATACTCTGCTATTTATGCCGATTTCCAGTGGCTGTAGTAACCTTGCAGGAGAGTTGGTGAGCTGCAATCTCGCATGTAGCACAGTAAAACATTGTTTAAGAAAATGCACACGCATTATCTGTTCTCATTTTGCCCCTACCACCCTCCCCCAGAATGGAACGAAGAAAGAGATGAACTATGATAAAACTTGATTTTTTAACAAGGTACATATGCATGGCATGCATTTTAACTTAAAAACAGTAGTAATGACAGTTAAAACAGTAGTAATGACACAATACTAATATAACTGGAGTAACGGAAAAGCTGCAATATGTATAGTAAAACATCTGAATAATATTCCTTATAATTTTTGGCTAAATATGCTTTAACCTTTTCGAGTATACCTATGTTATTTTACTTTATATAAATAACAGAAAAGACAACCTCTGATCCGTGCAAGACACAGACTCTGCATGTGACAGATGTTGTAAGAAAAGTTATTAGTTGTGTGACGGGGTGTAGTCGGCTAGTTATAAACAGAGCTGCAGGGCTGTTCTCCTGCAGTAAACAATTTAGTTAGCAAATTTAACATTTTGGTGCCTTTAGAATGATTTAATCAAATACAGATTTCTTGTGTAAAGTGACACTACCACATGAAATGTCTATGCAAAATTAGAGAAAAAGTTACTGAAGAGTTTTTGATAAAATAGGCAAAATGTGAAAAAGTACAAGTTTTTTAGGCCCTGGGAGCCCTACGAAGCCCTTAGAACAATGCAATCAAATACAGAGTGCATAGTGGCAGAGAGAGAAATAGTTACTGAACGGTTTCTGAGATACGGCAACTAACAGCAGACGGCAGACGCAGAGTGATGGCAATAGTATGTTGGACAGTCGACCCAAAGGACTAAACATTATTTTTAATGTCTATAGCATGGATAGCACACTACAACATATAAATTAAGAGTGCTCCAAAACATACTGCTTGTCATTCCAAAGAAAGGTGAGTTTAAAACATTATTAGTAATTTACTAAATGTGGCCCATGTCTAGTCTATACAGTCGGGGATTATATGCCATGGAGTCTAGCCCACTTCAGTCTTCATTCTCTACCGCCCAATTTATACCATGATTTAGATTCTAGGAGGTAAAAAATTCATATTTTTTTACAGATTTTTTGATAAATTATGACCCACCGTACGAAAAGGAGATGCTTTTATTACAAATACGAATGGATTTCAATTGGGAGGAGAAAATGATACCTCCAAATTACCTGTAGGAATTGTTTCAGAAACTCATTGTCATTATTATATTTCAGTGTATATTTTTTTGTATTTGTTTTGGCTCATAGTTCATTTATTTTATTTTATATTATTTGTATAAATGAGAAGCGCTTCACTTTTGAATGGTAGGTAACAATTTATCAGACATACTGTAGTTACTTGTTTCATTCTTACCGAAGATATATATTGTAGGCCAAGAGTAAATTCTTTCGACCATCTCAACAGATGTACTCTTTTTAATTCCTTGTTATATCCCACCTTTTATTGTGATTACCCAACAACAAATTTGGGCAGCAAGTTTCTATAAAGTGGGCAGTATAATTAATTAAAACGTTCACTGTGACAGGCTCCATCAGATACTAGGTTGGCCAATTATGAAGTCTACTGTGCACATTGATTACTTAATTGGTTGTCACTTGCCCAAGACTGCCATAGGAGTCTTTTGCCCTGTAGTCTGGTCAAGTGTGGATCCACATGCTGTCTACTATGACCTGTAATTAACTGGCTTCATTAACTCTAATCCCTTTGGCATGGGTGAATCTCAGGTACTGGTACAAGTTTGCTGTTTGAAAGTGTTGATCTTACCAGTTATGTATGGCCAGTTCTACTTGTTGACATTAATACATGTCATGAAATATTTATTCTCACCTGTATTATTTTTCACTTTATTATTTTTCCCCTGGGGTGTAGGGGGCACATTTGGATAGTTTATTTGGTGGCTATGCGTTACAGGCTCTTAATTTGAAATTTCATGTTATTTTGAAACACCCATCCTTATTTGCATGTGTTTTCATGTCTGGGTGGAATTTTAACGTAACCATTTGTCGCTACATTTTTCTTGGGTACTTAGATTATCAGCTACAACAATACAGTTATACTGCCTAACCTCCATGTAGCCTATAACGATAAATAGCGATAAATACTAACATGTTCTGAATCCACTGTTTTATTAATTACAATAGAAAGCCAAGTTGGCCATACATGTTTGTAAATTAAAAAAATTTAAGATTGGTTTTATTTGTACCCTCTCCTCTCGTTGGGTTTGTGATATGTTGGAACATGAAGGTGTCTGTCTCTAAGGTATTCCACAAGCATTTAGCTTCACATTGGGAATAAAAAAGGTTAATTTCACTTAGTCTTTAAGAAAGTGGATCAATTAGTGTATGTGTGTTTGTCCATGTGGGTGCAGTGACATGTCGCTGTCGGATTGCCAGCGAGTCATCCACAGTGGTAAGATGTTTGACGTTGCCAGTAAGCTGCATATCAGCACAGGTCATGGTAGCAGAAAGAAAATTCTAGCTGCTGCAAGTAGGGATTATTATGGAATGCCCAGGAGTTACATAGAAGAGTTTTGTAAGTCATGTCCAACCTGCCAGAAGGCTGCCCCAAACACAGTTAAAGCTCCCCTTAAGCCCATTGTGGAGACTGAATTCCTGAACCGGATTCAGGTGGATTTGATAGACATGCGCCAATCCCCAGATCGTGAATGTAATTATATCTGTCATGTCATGGATCATTACTCGAAATTTCACATCATTTACCCCACGTGTGACAGAAGTATCACTTCCTACTCCTGCACTAAGTGTGACAGGAGTATCAGCTCCTACTCCTGCACTAAGTGTGACAGAAGTATCAGCTCCTACTCCTGCACTAAGTGTGACAGGAGTATCAGCTCCTACTCCTGCACCATATACACCTCTTGTTGGGGCTTGAGGGGTACATTAAGCACCAGTATATGTCACGGTAGACACTTGTTATTCAGATACTGAGCAATTTACCTTCACTTAAAATTTAGATATTGTACAGTTTACCATGGCATTCTGAGAATAAAGGTCATATCAAAATATTTCTGAGTTTTCGTTATTCTGAATGAGATTTTCTAGAAATACTTTTGCTGCGAGTTTTTGTATCTTCAATGTCATGGTATAAACTCAGTGGATGTGACTGGTGTGTGCCTGGCATATACACAGATATATACATATTGACATATACACCTCTTGTTTGCAATATAACGAGTGAATTTCTTGTACATTTTTATGGATAAAAACAGTAAACTTAATGTTTTGTTCACGTGACAAGTGTACATGTGTAGAATAGGTGTAGTAGATATATCATGTGAAGTTTGATGACTGTAAGTGACCGTTTTCACGATTTTTCCGGGGTGCGGGCCTAAAGTTCTAAACTGCAAAAATACCGACGGATGTACAGTCTACCGGGTCTCTTCGCCGACATCGGTGTCTGGCGGCTTACAGTGGCTACATCTCACACGAGACAAGTTACACTGACATGCATCTTAAGCTAAGCACGCAGGCGGTTACTACCTGAGTGTTCTACAACTTATAGTTCTTCTTACATATTCACCTTTATACGTGATTCCTCTATGAAGTGAAGAGGAGCTTTTCCAAACTGCACAGCGCACCCGAGCCACGGAATCCATCCTAGACACGGAGGATACGTTTCGTTTCGCCGGCCCCGATAACGTGGATAAATTACTGCAACACCCAGCGGAAATGCCAATAGCGCAAAAACGATAATTGGTTTCTCCCACAGCAGAAAGATGTTGTAATAATCAAATGTCATTTCTGCAAATTTTGGGTTTCTCTTGACAGCTCGTTTTTTCTGTTTACAAGCCTTCTCGGAAACCTACGCGAGAGGGCGACACTGGATAATTAGGACTAACAGCGCTGTCGGAATTTCGCTGTACGGAAGCCGATATGTTAACCTGAAAACATTCGTGTGTCGTCAATAATATTCTCACACTATCTTTGCCAAACTGTGTATTAACTGAGGTGCGTTAAATTTAAATGCATGTTATCATTTGATATTCTTCCTGTTATAGTAATATTTTATTAATAACATTTGGCTATATTAATTCTGCTTAATTATATATATATTTATATATATATAATACACACACGTGTGTATGTGAATTGGTTTTATTCTAATTTAATTAAAACAAGTTTATTCAAACAAACATAGTATGGCTGCAATAACAACATCGTTTTTTTGTAGTGACATGTTTATATAATTGTTCGAAAGGAATACACAAGAAGCTACAAAACGTGTAGTTAATGTATACCTAACAGGCTAACTTTACATTTAATCACATTTTAGTATTTAGAAGATTAAACATAAATCAATTTTTATTTATAACGGGCACATAATTGTATGTTATGATTGTACTTTTCATATTTTTGACACTTTTAATTTTGTATGTGTACGTTATATAATTTATTTTGTATAAGACATACGTGTCGGGTTTGCCAAGTTTAACAAGATTGCCATCCATAAAATTAACTCTAGATGGCAGGTGGACAAGGAAGCCTTTTGGCTTATCGAGAGTCCAATATTTTTTATCTACGTGAATCCCGCCCTTGTAAGGTATGTGTCGATTTTATTTTTAAACATATTCACGCTACTAGCACCAACACAATCAGGAGATAATCTGTTCCATTCATTTACAGTCCTTTGTGAAAATGAGAACTTTCTTATAGCTAATCTACACTGGTCCTTTAGGCTTTACTAATGTAACTTCATGTCTTCTGGTCCTTCTATCTTTCTTAACTGATAAAAAAATATTTCTATCAATATTTTCATAACCATTCAATATTTTGAACACTTCTATCTGGTTTCCTCTCAATCTCCTGGTCTCTAGTGTTGTTAAACCACATTTTTAGGCGTATTTCGTAACTAAAATCCCTAAGTTTTTGTATTATTTTAGTTGCTCTCCTCTGTACTCTTTCTAGCATATCTATGTCCTTCCTGCGATATGGCCTCCACGCTTGAATACAATATTCTAAATGAGGCCTAACTATTGTTTTGTACAGCGGTATTATTAGCTCTTTTTCCTTATACGTTATGTTTCGCCTAATTAATCCAAGGATTTGATTTCCCTTTGAAGCAGCAATACTGCACTGCTCTGAAACCTTCATATCAGCACTAATGATTAACCCTAAGTCTTTTTCTTTTATAGTAGTACTTAGTACAGAACCTCCGATTGTATATTGTACATCTTCGTTCCCATGTCTTGTGTGGAGGCATTTACATTTCCCAAAATTGAACAACATTTGCCATTTTTCAGACCATTTTATCAATCTGTCAAGATCATCTTGTAAATGCTGTCTATATCTTCATCACGTTTAATCCTTCTAAACAATTTTGTATCATCCACAAATTTCAACACCTTGCTTGTTATATATCATCATCCAAATCGTTGATATATTAAGAATAATATAGGTCCCAGTGCTGATCACTGTGGCTGTGGTACCCCACTCAAAACTGACTTCCAGTTGGAAGCCTTCCCATCACCTACTACCCGTTGTCTTCTGTCAATTAGCCATTTTTCTATCCAGTTAATTAAACCATTTCCTATGCCATGGGCCTTTAGTTTAAGCAGTAATCTTTGATGTGGCACTTTGTCAAAAGCTTTCTGAAAATCTAAGTAGATGATATTTACTGGTGATCCCTCGATCGTCTACCCACTTAGTGATATCTTCCAAAAAACATAACATATTTGTTAAGCATGACCTCGCTTTTAGAAACCCATACCATAAAAACTAGCTTGTTCAATTTTTTGTAATATTTATATAAAACATTTTTATAATCTTAATTAACATCTTAATTTAAGATTAAGACTTAAAACACTCGAGCAAGCTTGATCTCTCTGGCACTCTGCCTCTGTCTCTGATCGACTCTTAACACACACAAAATTACACTATCTTCCTGATAGTATAAATGCTGGATTCCAGTTTATGGGTGAGAGGAGGATCCAGACAGCTTTGCTGCTTGGAGCTGATATGTACATCAAGCGTGTAGTGAACAGACAGTCACGATATCCATATGCGAACCAGCGAACAATGTCCACTTATCTGTTACTTGCACTACTGATCTCGGGTGATATACAGTTGAACCCCGGACCAGTTAAGTATCCATGTGGAGTATGTAAGAAGGCTGTTGCCAGAAATCATCGTGCTATGTGTTGTGACGAATGCGACACATGGATCCACATTGGTTGTTGCGGAGTATCACCCAAAGAGTATCGCCACTTACAATATTCTAATGTCAGCTGGTACTGCACTCACTGTTCACTACCAAATTTCTCAAACTCCCTTTTTAACGACAGCTCCATACTTAGTGACCCTAACCCATATGACTTGTTGTCGGACTCAGAGTCTGGAAATGGTGACAACTTCGCAGACTCTGAGTCCGAACCTACAAACCGGAACAAACCAACCAACAAGCCTAAATCAAAACCAATTAAGATTATGGTCATTAACTGCAACAGCAAACTAAGCACAGATAAACGCACCCAGTTTATGAGTACTGTGGAGTCCGAGGGTCCCGATGTAGTGTTTGCCACAGAGTCGCACGTAGATGCATCGGTGTCTGATGGAGAAATCTTCCATCCAGGATACGATGTCTACCGAAAAGACCGAGACAGGAATGGTGGAGGAGTATTTGTTGCCATAAAGAATTGTTTTATTTCGTCGGGGTTGCCCGAGTTTGACTCGGACTGCGAAACTGTATGGGCAAGGATACAGGTGTTCGGGTGCCGGACCCTGATAGAGGGATCATACTATAGACCGCCTAACTCCACTATCGATGCACTGTCTGGTCTGGAGGATTCGCTAGGCCGTATTAGCTCGAAATATCCAGCGGCAAACATTGTTTTGGGGGGTGATTTTAACATGCCGGGCATCGACTGGGAAACCAAGTCGGTGAACAGAAACCCCCAGTATGGCAATGGTATGAGTCAGAAACTGATTGATATCTGCCATGACTTTTCATTGGACCAAGTGGTCAGAATACCAACACGCCTCAACAATATACTGGACCTGATTCTTACCACAAACCCTAACCTGTTTAGAAATATTTCTGCTATCAACGGAATTAGCGACCATGACATTGTCACCACCGAACTCGACATGAAAGTACCAATGAACAAGAAGAAAGCCAGAACCGTTTATATATATATATATATATAAACGAGCAGACATTGGTGCCATTAAAAAAGAATTAGAGGAATTTAATATAAACTTGTTTGGAGAGGATTTCAACTTGCGATCAGTTAATGAGAATTGGAATATGTTTAAATTAATTGTACTGGATAGCATGAACAGATTCATTCCTACAAAGAAACTATCAACTAGGAATAATCTCCCATGGATGACAAGACATATTCACAGACTAATCCGCAAGAAACAGAGACTATATAACAAAGCAAAAAAGACACAAAACAATCAGGACTGGGCTGTCTTCAGGAAGCATCGGACACATGTAAAAACAGAGCTAACCGCTGCGTATCATAACTATATTGATAGCATGCTTGACGTCGAGTGTAACGAAGAAAGGTTAATCCCCAAGAAATTTTGGTCATACGTCAAAAATCTAAGAAAGGACTTTGTTGGTATACCAGCTCTGAAAGACCACAACAATCATCTGGTTTCGTCTAGTAAGGGGAAAACAGATATACTGTCAAAGCAGTACCAAACTGTCTTCACAAAGGAAGATCTTGTCAACATTCCAGTCATGCCTCAGTCACCATATTCCGCAATGCCGGGAATCACAGTCACGGTACATAGAGTACACAAGCTCTTACTCAGACCGGCAAAGCGCATGGCTCTGACGCAATCCCAAACACAATTCTAACGGAGACAGCTGATCAAATTGCACCTTGCCTGGCTAGAATATTCCAACAATCCATCGACACGGGTGAGGTCCCCTTGACTGGAAACATGCTAATATATCAGCAGTATTCAAGAAGGGTGACAAATCAGTCGCAGCAAACTATAGGCCAGTATCCCTCAAATCAGTATGCTGCAAACTATTTGAACATATTATCTACAGCAACATAATGGGACACCTGGACTCTAATAACATCATCGTAGAGTACCAGCATGGGTTCAGGAATAAACATTCATGTGAGACACAATTAATTGGTGTCACAGAAGACATTGCAAAGAATATAAATAACGACCACTAGACTGATCTCCTAATACTGGACTTTTCTAAGGCCTTTGATACCGTGCCCCACGCACGCCTTATGGAAAAACTCCAGTATTACGGGGTCAGTGATGGAGTCACCAACTGGATTTCAAACAGAAAGCAGAATGTAGTAGTAGATGGCGAGTCGTCAGAAGAAGTAGCAGTCGAGACTGGGGTAACCCAGGGCACTTCTTTTTTTATTATATGTCAATGATATAGGAGAGGGTATCACCTCTAACATCCGGCTTTTTGCCGACGATTGTATTTTATACAGGCGTATCAATAACAGTAATGACGAAGAAGCCCTCCAGTCTGACCTGCAGAGGCTGGTGGACTGGTCTGCAACCTGGCAGATGCATTTTAATATCAATAAATGCTCAGTTATGCATATCACCAAGAAGAGAACTGTCCACAGGTCCCAGTATACCATCAATGGAGACAACCTGAGAATGGTACACCACCACCCGTACCTAGGTGTGGAGTTCTCTGATGACCTCAGATGGAACATTCACATATCCCACCTATCTGCCAAATCTAATCGTGTATTAGGTTTTATCAAGAGAAATCTGTATAAATGCTCAGAGAAAACTAAACAATCGGCTTAACACTAGTTCGTCCTAACCTCGAATACGCGAGCGCTGCTTGGGATCCATACACCCAAAAAAATATTAACGAACTTGAGAAAATACAGCGACGAGCAGCGAGATTTGTAATGTGTAACAACAGTCGGGAAAGCAGCGTAACATTAATGATGAAAACACTCAAGTGGGAGTCCCTAGAACGCCGCAGAGAGGTCAGCCGCCTAGCAATGTTCTATAAATCTCTACACGGAGAAATAGCTCTTCATTTGCCGAGTCACCTTGTTCACTCAATCAACAACACTCGTGGCCACACTCACAGTGAACGATTTATTCAGGTGCCGGCAAGGACTCAGGTTTATGCTAACAGATTTTTTAATAGAACAGTAAAGAACTGGAACGGACTAACCGAAACAGTTGTGTCTGCAGCCACGGTGGATACTTTAAAATCTAGGCTGGGCAGACGACTCTAAAGTTTCCTGTAGTGCTATGGCATATGCCCCCCACCCTATATTGGCGTAATGACTTTATGATTTTTGCCAATTATAGGTAGGTCAGACCGATTTACCTCCCCTTCTGACGACATGGGAGACAGGGGTCCCAGTTTAGTGGCCGTAGTTTATTATCATGCATTCTACCTGCTGGTTTGTGAATTTTCTTATGTTGTAATAATGTCAATGTGTGTACCTGCGCTGAAAAAATATTTTTTGGCGGTGTTTATCAGCGATAATGATTTTTTTACTCTCAGTGTCGTATTTTGGTTTTCTTGATTTATGCGTGCGGCCATCTTGGATCACGTTGACAGGCCTCACCTATCAAAATGATTTGCGAGATTATGTTAATGAGTACATCCATATTGAAATGTGACGAAGAAAGAGGAAATTCAGAGGAAAATGAATCTGGAAATATAATTGTAATCCGTCGATAAAAAAATATAGTAATTATGGATTTAAAATGGCCTATGTTTGACGATGTTTTGTGAGTATTTAGTTAGTCGGTTTCAACGGAAAGCATATGCAGAAGGATAAAGAATTGTGTCAATGATAACGTGATTACAGCGATGGCTTACCAATTGATAGCACAAACATGCACAACGTCCGTTTATGGAACCCCCGTCTCAAAAGAAATCGCCATTTTGCCTTCTTCCCCGTACGCGCGCAGTGCATCATGGTATACAATGCACTCGTGACTTGGATAGCGATGTGATTGACAGCGGGTGACTTTGATTAATACTGCCAAGTACCTAGCTATGCCTACATCTGAGTAATTCATTGCTGCCATGTTTAATGTAACTGATTGATGTTTATATTAATATATTATTAGTTTATTTATTGGTATTCTTGGTATTACTTTAGTTCAATTATACCATTTTTGAGCTATTTAGCATATACATAATATTGTGTGTTGGTTACATTATTACAATTTATGATAATTTATGTTTCAATTCATTTATTGTATTATTATTTGTTTATACAATTTTGTATCGTTATAAATGATTTTGATGTAGGGCCTACTATTTTTGTATTTAATATGTATATACCAGTTTTCTTTTTTATCTTTAAAATTACAGAATAAGATTATATCTTTGTATTTGTCTCTATATAGTATACATAAAATAATATACATTAAATAAACATTATGATTTATTGTATCTATTAATTGTATATAATCATAGACAAATAAGTATAATAGTACGCCCTATTGTTGATGATAACAATGGGTTTAACCACAGTATATTACAAGTGAATTGGTTTGGCAATCATAGTAGTTATGGGCTTTGTCCAATATAACAAGTGTTGTGTAATGGGGGACTATTATTGTCATTTTGTACCAGTGTATTACGAGTTAATTGGCTTGTCAATCATATCTAGTATTGTCATTTTGTGGTTCTAATCCACAGCCCAACCAACAAAGCCTTTCATGTGGTTGCAACTTCATACAGTTGTTTTAATGTTATGAAGATGGAACCACACTTATCATCTTTGCTCAGTTGCTGTGTCGTGTTCATGATTTAATGGTATTGTAGTGCATGGTGTGTGTGTATATTTACTTTTTTATGTGTGTATTTATTGTTACATGTAATTTTGTATTGGCCTTCTTTATAGATGGCAAAAGACTCAAGATGATAACAAGTAATTTTCTTGTGATTTATATACAAAATCAGATCCGTCAGAAAACATTTGGAAAAATTAATGAAATTTTGAACTTTGCAAAACTAGTTTTCTTAATGTTGTACTTAGCTATATGAAATGAATAGCATTGTACTTCTTATAGTGACCACTATGTGGGAACATATTTTAGAAAAATTGTCCTTGTGATTTATATGCAAAATCAAATCCACCGGAAAATTGTCGGAAAAAATCATGAAATTAGAAACTTTACAAAACTGCAGTTTCTTTAATATTTCATTTATGTACATGAAACATGCACCACTGCACTTCTATTAGTGACTATTATCAGGGGAAATAAATCATAACAAAAATTCTTGTGATTTATATGCAAAATTATATGTCAGAAAACCGTCAGAAAATGTCATGAAATTCGAAACTTTACCAAGCTGTAGTTTTTTTAATATTTCACTTAGGTACATGAAACAACAACCATTGTACTTCTTATAGTGACTACTATCAGGGGAAAATTAGAAAACATTTTTTTAACGAAACAACATTTTGGTCCGACCACCCTACCAATTATTATATAGACAGAGGCCCAGCCCCTTGGCCTGGCCAGGAAGACAATCACCCCAACAATCACGCAAAACCCTATCCAACAACAACAACAACTACTAGACTGAATTGCATTTGACAATGTATGATTTGTATCAGCTTCCATTCGACCTCCTAGCAACGCAAGCATTAAAAACCACAAGCAGCGAGCTTATGCCCGTCACTTAGCAACGGCCTTGACGCCGAATCGATCGTTCATTAGTCAAGAAGGTGCAACCTAAAAGGTGGAGTAAGAACGGCGGACGTGAATGACTAGTTTTGCCAATATACAAGGATGTACACGATCTCTGCCACGTCTTTACATGCGTCGTTGTTGTCTTTTGCGCATAAACATGCAGATATATGAATTGTGTAACTTGTATTTAGACAGTCTTAAAATAAGTATAATATAATAATTTGTTAACTATAAAAAGAACACTCAACAGTAAACTGAGTTATGCAGAATCAATTGGTTTAAATCAGTTGATTTAACGAGATTGTTACGTCAAAGAGGAGCATGTTTTTCACAGCTGACGAGTTGTGAGGTTTAAGTAGTCTTTTGATTTTGTTTGATCTATTGTATAGGGGCATATTTAGTTTGAGCTCAATTAGATTGTCACTGCTGCATATTTGTCAGTGACTGTTTGAGTAGCTCGTGGTATTTGAATGTTCTCGTTAAGTGAGATCGCAAACAGAGTCAGATGCGAGTGTTTCAAATCGTGTGAATGTTCCTACTGCACAGATGGTGTATGGCTGTGACAGTCACACTTTTATCTTTGTCGACCAAATGTTCGTGTTTGGTAACATTGATACAACACTAACTATAAACAAGAGAAAGAGTGAAGAGGTGGCAAGGGAGAATTATTGTTGCATAAATGATGGTGCGAAAGCAGCTGGTGTGCCTTTTTATGTCCGTGTATGGACTTTAAACAGGAAAAGCAGATAATTGGTCTTCATGGAAGAGCTGAAGAGAATGATGGGAACGGTGGAAGCGCATGTGACATGTGGGTACCTGAGAAAAGGGATTCGGTCGGAGGGGTGGGGGAGGGTTCGGATGGGGAACAAAGGAAGAAGGCCGGGAGTTAGTAGAGTTGGAGGTCTGGGGCTAGCAGTGGTCTGATCGTTCATCCAGAAAAAGGCAATTCCATACCGGAGTGGCCACCATAAGATGAAACTGGGTCTGCTGGTAGTGAGGAGACAGCAAATGGGTAAAAAAACTGTAAGGTCATCTCTGGGGAACACGCATACGTGACTACGCAACACATGCTCCTCGTTTTCGTTGTGCATATGAAGAAGACAAGGAGGCTAAAATTTTTGGGTGGAAGACCAGTAAATGGTGGAAATGTCACGGGAACACAGCCACTGCATGTAGACTGACACCAGAGTAAGAGAAACTACGGCCAATAGTAGGAACAATGGAAGAAGGTTGGAAGTACTTTAAACATGCTTTCTTTTGAGCGGCTTGGGAGCTGTGCGGCAGAACATCTGGTATGGGACGAGCTTCATCGAAGAGACAAAACCAAACAAGGTGGACTGAAGAAGTAAAAAAAGCAATTGGAGAAAAGGGAGAGGTATGGAAAAAGATAGAAGTGATCGAGGGGAATGGCGGACAATCGAATATAGCAATACAGCAACTGTCTGGGCAGAATAAGAAGGAAGATAGAAGAGCTGTGGATAAAACAAAGAGAGAGTGAGGGAGGGAGGGAGAGAGAGAGAGAGAGAGAGAGAGAGAGAGAGAGAGAGAGAGAGAGAGAGAGAGAGAGAGAGAGAGAGAGATAGACAGGTGTCACAGAGGACGAGGACAGAATGGTGGAAGGGGTGTAATGAAGAGACGAATGGTAAAGTTGTGTGTGGACCTGGAATTTCAGAAAATTTCAAAGTGAATGTTGGCTTCAGACAGGGGAGCGACCTGAGTTCATTATTGTTTATCGCAGAAGTGGACTGATTAGCAGCTAGAAAGACCGTTACTATATATATTCTCCAGGAGTTACTGTACGCAGACAATCGGGCGGTGGTCGCGGACGGAGAAGCAGACCTCCGAGAACAACTGACAGAAAGGAATGGATTGAAAGAGGACGTATATACTATGGGATGAGTAGCAAAACAAAGACGACTAAATTGGGTTGGACATTTGAAGCGAATGGGAGTAGTACGGTTGGCAAACAAAGCAGAAGCCCGTAGAGTTGATGGCAAGAGGAGGTGAAGACGACCTAAACTGCGATGGGGGAATGTATAAATAGAGATTATGAGGAATTTGCAGAATGAGAGCGTTGGACAGAGGAGAGTGGAGACGGTTGGTAGAGACAGCAGTGCAAGATAGAGGGGAATGGAGACGGTTGGTAGAGACAGCAGTGAAAGATAGAGGGGAGTGGAGACGGTTGGTAGAGACAGCAGTGCAAGATAGAGGGGAATGGAGACGGTTGGTAGAGACAGCAGTGAAAGATAGAGGGGAATGGAGACGGTTGGTAGAGACAGCAGTGCAAGATAGAGGAGAGTGGAGACGGTTGGTGGAGACAGCAGTGCAAGATAGAGGGGAATGGAGACAGTTGGTAGAGACAGCAGTGAAAGATAGAGGGGAGTGGAGACAGTTGGTAGAGACAGCAGTGCAAGATAGAGGGGAGTGGAGACAGTTGGTAGAGACAGCAGTGCAAGATAGAGGAGAGTGGAGACGGTTGGTAGAGACAGCAGTGCAAGATAGAGGGGAATGGAGACGGTTGGTAGAGACAGCAGTGAAAGATAGAGGGGAATGGAGACGGTTGGTAGAGACAGCAGTGAAAGATAGAGGGGAATGGAGACGGTTGGTAGAGACAGCAGTGCAAGATAGAGGGGAGTGGAGACGGTTGGTAGAGACAGCAGTGCAAGATAGAGGGGAGCGGAGATGGTTGGTAGAGACAGAGGGGAGTGGAGAACATATCGTTTGTAGCGAAGACAGCAGCGCGCTTCTTAGCACGACAACTACAACACTTCCTCGAGGGAAACAGCGCATATCCAGTCTACTAGAGCGCATATCGCCCACGTCATAGCGCCGAGGCAGCGCTTCTGCACATCCACAACGATGTGGCGCAGTCGACTGATGCACGTCGAGGTGTACTTCTGTTGCTACTTGACCTTTCTGCTGCGTTCGACACACTTGACCACGCTATTCTGTTGCGACGCCTGCCCAGCTATGGCATCTGTTGTGCAGCACATGCTTGGCTAGCATCCTACCTGCATGGCCGAACGTCTGTGGTACGCGTCAAAAAAAGAAACATCGGAGATTAGTGTCATGAAGACCGGTGTTACACAAGGGTCGGACCTTGGACCGAAACTATTTAACATTTACATTGCGCCACTAGCGAAGATTCTCCTACAGCATGGTACACAACATCATCAATACGCTGACGACACGCAACTGTACGTCGAGTTTCCACCAACCGATCACACAGATGCACTCGCGCATATTACCACCTGCACCGAATCTCACGTATACGCGACACACTAACGACCGAAACAACCAAGTGTCTCGTACATGCTCCTGTTACCTCAGGAATAGACTACGGGAATGCTATTTTGTACGGAATATCCGACCGGTTACTCCACCGCCGTGAGATGGTACAACACTGCGGCCAGAGTCGTATTATGTAGTAGGCGGGGCGATCGACAGAGCATCACGGCAGCACTGAATAGCCTGCACTGGCTGCCAGTGAAGTGGCGCATCCAGTATAATTTACTCGTGTTTGTATTCACCGCCCTTCAAGACAAGACGCTGGCCTACCTCGCGTCATTTATTACACCATACGTGCCGCGCCGTGCACTTCGATCAACTGACCGTGGACTATTGACTGTACCGAGCTGTACGGCCGTCACTCGTTATCGTGCGCAGGATCTACGACTGATACAGACGCATGGACACATAAAGCTTGTCTTAAAACATACTACTTTAAACTCGCTTTTAATGTTTAGTCGTCATAATTTTATACTTTAGTCGACGTACCCCATATTTATTTTATTATTTGAATTTGAATTGAAACTAATAATGTATTAATGTAGTTATTTATTATTTATTAATTAACTAATGTATATTTATAATATATTTATGTTGCTATTTACTATACATTTGTTATATATATATTGATGATACATAATATAATTTACATCAATGTCATCTTTGATTTAGTTTCTCTAGTTCAGTTTCGTATAACAAAGCCTTAGCTATACGTATTTATATGTTTTACTTGTATTATTATTATATTTATTTCTTATAATTTCTATAAATAACGACTATTGTCAACACTACTGAACAAAGTTCTACTTTGGATTTTATTGTCTAAATAAATTTATTATTATTATTATTTTATAAAAATGGTACGAAAACCAATGTTACAAATGATAGGCCAATTTCTCTATTGCCGCAATTTTAAAAATTCCTGGAAAAACTGTTCCTTGCCAGAACAGACAGCTTTTTAAATGCAGATAACATACTAACTTCAAATCAGTACGGGTTCCGTGTTAATACGTCTACGTCACAGGCTGTATTGGAATTGATTGAGAAAATCACAAATGCTAAGGGCAGTAAAAAGCATGCCGTCGGTGTATTTATTGATATGAAAAAGGCGTTCGATACAGTAGACCATGAGATACTTACAATAAAATGAATTATTATGGTATGCGTGGAAAAGCAAATGATTGGATTAAAAGCTACCTTTCGAACAGGAAGCAATTTGTGTATATTGACAGGTGTGTTTAGGAGCTATTAGATGTCACATGTGAAGTTCCGCAAGGGTCTATTTTAGGTCCACGTTTATTTGTCTTTTACGTTAATGACATCTGCAACGTATCAACGTTAGTAAAATTCATACTTTTTGCTGATGATACGAATATATCTTGTACCGGTAACAATCTAACAGAACTACGTAACACGTTAAATAGAGAACTTGCCAAACTGTGCAATTGGTTTGCTGCAAACAAATTATCACTCAACTTGTCAAAATCGAATTATATGTTATTCGGGAACTGTCCACCAGATGTTGACATTAATCAGTGTGTAAGTAACGTTCAAATAACTAACGTACGTGTAGCCAAATTTCTAGGAGTCAGCATGTGTATTGATGACCAACTAAACTGGAAGCATCACATAAATACGGTTACAACAAAACTGTCGAAAGTAGCAGCAATCATTTACAAAGCAAGTTATTTAATTAATCAGGATGGAATGTACATATTGTAGTGTTCCCTGTTCTTGCCATACATTAGCTATTGCAGCGAAATATGGGGTAACACTATGTCTCAAACATTAGGTGTATTACTATGCTGCAGAAACGAGTAGTTGGTCTGATATGTGGCGTAAAGCGTATGGAGCCTACCAGCGCTCTATTTAAACAACAGTGCACTTTGAAGTTTGTAGACTTAGTTAAATATAAGATTATATTGTATAAGGCACAACACAATGAACTACCAAATAGTTTTCAAAGAATGTTTAAACGGTATGTCTCAACACATTGTACTCGACAGAAAGCCACCTTTCGAAGTCATCGTGTGCGTATCACACACAAAATTATGTGTATTTCTGTTTGTGGAGGAAAACTGTGAACTAATCTACATGAAAGCATCACAAGCAGTAGAAGTATTAAGCATAAAGGCGTTTAAAAAATTATAAGTCCCATCTTCTATCTATGTACTAGATCTAAGAAAAACATCAAAATAATTCTAACAAGACATTACGTAGTCTAGACTCTGTATATTGCATTATGTGTGAAATTTAAATATTTTGTAATATGTTGTAATAGTACAATAAGTAACCATACTGGTTGTGGGTGCAATGAACCAAACACAAGTATTACACTTCTGTTCACCCCTTTCCACCAACACATATGAGTATTTTTTGTTCACGTGTTGAAAATGTTGTATTTTGGAATAACGGGATGTGCAATTGTTTTATGTTGTTGTTGGAAATAAATTACTTACTTATTTATTTACTTTAACAAGATTTAACAAGATTGCCATCCAGAAAATTACTCTGGATGGCAGGTGGACAAGGAAGCCTTTTGGCTTATCGAGAGTCCAATACTTTTTATCTACATGTATCCCGCCTTTTTAAGGTGTGTGTCGATTTTATTTTTAAACATATTCACGCTACTAGCACCAACACAATCAGGAGATAATCTGTTCCATTCATTTACAGTCCTTTGTGAGAATGAGAACTTTCTTATATCTAATCTACACTGCTCCTTTACTAATGTAGCTTCATGTCCTCTGGTCCTTCTATTTTTCTTAACTGAGAAAAAAGTGTTTCTATCAATATTTTCATAACCATTCAATATTTTAAACACTTCTATGTGATCTCCTCTCAATCTCCTGGTCTCTAATGTTGTTAAACCACATTCTTTTAGGCGTATTTCGTAACTAAGATCCCTCAGATTTGGTATCATTTTAGTCGCTCTCCTCTGTACTCTTTCTAGCATATCTATGTCCTTCTTGCGATATGGCCTCCATGCTTGTATACAATATTCTAAATGAGGCCTCACTATTGTTTTGTACAGCGGTACTATTAATTCTTTTTTCTTATACGCTATATTTCGCCTAATTAATCCAAGGATTTGATTTCCCTTTGACGCTGCAATTCCGCACTGCTCTGAAACCTTCATATCAGCACTAATGGTTAACCCTCACTTACATAATGTTATCAATACAATTCCACTTTACACACACGCATGCATGCACATAACACGTAATAATTATTCATAAATTAATGGAAGACACCTTCATGTCTAAACGCAAAAAATGCCCACAAAAGGCAATATCAACGATTCATGTAAAAACGGAGCGCAGACATCTGGTAAATCTGGTCCTCCCAGTGTGCGCGGTCCTTCAGGTCCGCCCGTTCTTGGTCCGCCCTTTGGGTCGCCGAGAACGCACGCTTCGCGGAAATTTAGCGTGACATTTTGTTGGACAAGGCATAATAACGCATTTTCTTATAATTTTACAATGTCGCTGAAAACGTTACCCCTCCTTTTTATAAATTTGGGAGGTGAGATGATGTATATATTAGATCAGCGATTGCGAGCACAAAACATACCTGACGAAAAAGCCAAGAAAGGTGAGGGAACATGAAATGAGGAATAAAATTAAAAAGATTGAAATTGAATGTGGCGAACGGTGCACCGACGTAAACACGATGCAATCCCAATGTGAACACAATTTTATTCTTCTTAGACCTAATATTGAAACGTCGATTAAAACTTCCTGCATTCCCAATGACTGGAAAGAGGCTAAAATATCAGCAATTTATAAAAAAGGAAACAAGAAATTAGCTAGTAACTACCGCCCAATAAGTTTAACAAGCATAGTTTGTAAATGTATGGAAACAATTATTAGAAATCACATCACAAACTACATGAAAGTAAATAATCTATTTAGTCAAAAACAATATGGATTTATATCTGGCCGATCAACAGTACTACAATTAATCAAAATAATAGATGACTGGACTAAAGAAATGGATAAGGGCAACCACACTGATGTTATATATATGGATTTCCAAAAAGCCTTTGACACCGTGCCACACAAAAGATTAATTAGCAAATTAAAAAGCTTCAACATTTCAGAAGAACTGATTAACTGGATAGAATCATTCATCACAGATAGAAAACAAAAAGTTTCAGTAAACGGAGATGAGTCTAGCTGGAAAGAGGTAATATCAGGGATACCCCAGGGTTCCGTTCTAGGACCCTTACTTTTTGTTCTATATATTAATGACCTCCCAGATCTAACAAATTCAAATACATTTCTATTTGCTGATGACATAAAGATATTTAGAACAATAACACATGTAGATGATCAGGATGTACTTCAACATGATTTAAGCATACTAGAACAATGGAGCGACAAGTGGTTGTTAAAATTCCATCCCGATAAATGTGTACACATGGAAATTGGGAAAAATAATATCGGTGAAAGTAAATATTTTATGGCAACAAATAATGTCAAACATGCTCTTGTCACCACAGACAAACAAAAAGATTTAGGAGTAATTATTGATTCAAAACTTTCTTTTGATGATCACATCAACCAAGTGGTTAATAAAGCAACCAGAATGACAAAAGTAATCAGAAGAACTTTTCAATTCTTAGACACATACACTTTCTTGCCACTATACAAGACTATGGTTAGATCCCACCTAAATTATGCAATAGCAGTATGGTATCCATTTAAGACGAAACATAAAATAGCCATAGAAAATGTCCAGAGAAGAGCCACAAAAGAACTACCTGGTATGAGGGACTTATCATATATTGAAAGACTAAAATTACTTAAGTTACCCACATTAACATAACGTAGATTAAGAGGAGATATGATTGAAGTGTATAAAATAATGCATAACATGTATGACAACACATCTGCACCAAACCTTCCTAAATGGGAGGATGTGGCATCACGATCCAGTAACAGAGGACACTCCCTTAAACTGTTCAACCAAAGAGCAAAACTAAACATAAGAAAAAATGCATTCCCACTTAGAGTGGTTGAACCATGGAACAGTTTACCTGATTCAGTAATACAAGCAAAATCAATAAACACATTTAAAAACCGCCTTGATAAATTCTGGTCAACCCAGGAGATATTATACGACTATGAAGCCCCACTAACATTAAGCACTGGAACCGGAAAACACAAACTCTTAATACTAGACCCCAAAGAAGAAGATCTGATCATTGAGGAACCGAGAGGATCCTGCGATCAGAACAGTCCTAAGGTATCCTAATTTATAGAACAGCTTGCGCCACTTCTAGACGGCATAATCTTGTGAGGCAAATACATATTTGAGGAACTAATAACACATGTAATAGGCCCACTAATGCACAAATATAACAAAAAATGATACAGGAGCATTACAATACACAAAGCCAAAGGTTGTGTAACATGAACACAAACATTATGCAAACAATGTATTGCACCATGATAGTATTACTCCATCAGCTACAACTACTAAAGGTAGAATTATGCATCTTAGTACTTATTACAAAGTCCCAATAATTTGGGCTTCAAGGAAAAATATAATGAGTGATAGGGTTGTAGGTGTAACCATGGACACCAAATATAAACAGTGTCCATTAATTATGTACCAGGCAGAAACAACAGGTGGTGATATTTCCACCAAAGTCACCAGATTGCTAGCCACCAATAAGGTCTACATAATCACAAATGCAGGTTCACATAGAAATCTTCCAAATTAATATGATATGTGTATTAATGGTTCACGTGTAACAAGGTTGAGCAGGTAACAACTGAAGACACCAAACTTACCCTCACTGTACATTGCTTGCTGTTTTTAAAAAGAGGCCAATGACATCATGACATGATGCTATCTGCCAGTCTCTGCACACTAGGTACACATTATCTTGAAAGATGACACAGTGTTGCAGCTGTCAGGTGTGATGCATGGTTGCAGTGTAACATCTATTTGAGGACACGATAAATACCTAAACTCCCTATGCCATATTTGGTACATTTCAAATGCAGTATTATTAAATTCACCGCTGATGTAATACTGTATATGTGATGCCCTTTCTGTATAATAAGTGTAAAGCAAGTGGTATCCTAAAAATATGGATATAGGTATGTGGTTGAAAGTGTAACCAATGTGGACACCACATGTTACACGTGCAACCACAAGTTTGCAGCCCCCTATCAGTGCTACACATGGTATCCCATCATTTTTTTGTTGGATCCAAGTAATGCACACATTGAACTATGCCAGGATGCATCAAATAGAATGCATGTTGTTTCATTCACAGCTTGGCAACTAAAAACAAATTTACCCCGTTTCCATGTCACAAGTTAGACTGGCAAAATCAGCCTTCTGTGACGAGACGTGCACTTACAAATAAACGGTTGCTACATCAAGGCTACTTTTATGTCTAATATATCTACCAAGTATAATGTATCATTTGGTGTGAAATGCTTGCCATTGTTAGCAGCAATTATTGTAAACAATGTACATGAAATCTACATGCTAAAAGGTTTGCCAACTTGTGAACTTACCCATATAGGCTATGGATATGAACGATAAATAATTGACTGCCCTGCCCGGCCCCTGCCCTGGTCTGAGACTGATGGCGATGCAGTCGCTGAGTCGATGGAATGACATGGAATAATAATGACACATCAAAAGTCGTCATTCATCAGACCTGGGGTAGATAGCACATTTCTGATTCCGATTCCAACTAACTTTTTTTATTCCGATTCCATTCACACTAGCGATTCCAATTCCACCCAAACCGATTCCAATTCCACTACTTTTATATTGACCGATTCCAATTCCGGAATTAGAGTCGGAATCAGCCTTTGATTCTGCAATCGGAATCACCCCAAGTCTGTCAGTCATGACACATGTAGCTACATTGTAGCAATGTAGGCCTAGAGAAAGTTCAAACCTTGCATGTAGTTTGTCCTGATACATCCATGCTTTAAAATGGTATTAACCAGAAACTAACTTGCAATTCTGGACGAGTAAATTCATGTCAAAGCAACAGTAACTGGCGGCCTAGGTTACCGTGAAATAACTGGCAGCCTAGGTTACTGTGAAATAACCCATATATATATATATATATATATGGCTATAATTTATCATGGCTTTATATAAATGGTGAATTATCTTATTGTAGACATGCAGAAAGCAGGTATGTTGACTAAGTGTCTTTCCACGCAAATGTATAAAATTATTATATATCGTTTTACTGCACTGCAACATTGCAATTGCAAACATATTTTGTTGTTTTCACTGCAATAATATACATTTATGTGCAGTGCATGTACACGGCCAGCATATCACACACATACACAATGCACACAGCTTGCAGTTGCAGATTATCATACATTTAACTGCATGAACATTTGTTATAAAATTTAGATTTTTCTCTAGCAAGGCATGTTTTATTTGTAATAATTTATTTATGATTTTTGGTGATAGTCCAGAGTCCCGCAACTGTATCTAAATGTTAAATATTATAATCACTGCCAATTATTCACATGATGCAGTAACAATAACGTCTGTATCACTATCTGACCAGAATGACCCAGCTTTGCATGGACAAAAATCCACGACAACATCGTTGATATGTGTGTAACAAATTATGTGTCTCATTTCAGATTTAGCATTTGCCAATGTCCAGAGTTCAGCATACCCTTTGTCCTTTATCCACACTGCAAGGTGGTACCATACTAGATACTGGTGCAGGTTGTCTGACATATCCCTTCATAACACTCAGATAGCAGTACTTGGCACAAGGCCGGCTTAGCACTGTCTCTTCTAATAATAAAGCAGCATATTATTATGGACTTCCTGGCTTATGCTTAGTTAAGCAAATTAAAAAGCTATTGTTTGCGTAAGTGGATTTTCACTAGGGCTTCATTGCACATCATTGTGCAGAAATTTAATAAGTTACAACAAAATAGCTTTTGGGCGATTCCATACGTGTCATACGGGACATCCAGAGGTTGTTTTTTTATTTTTAGAACACAACCATGCAAACACCAGCTGTTATGTAACTAACAGAGAGTCCTCCCATATGATAACTTATCCCAATTGTCAACAGTGCTTATTAAATTCTTGTGAAGATTTAATTAGTAAAAAAATGGTGTGTCATAAGAGACAGAGAATAAATAATTTTTTGGTGAACATTAAATTGGAAAATTCTATGAGTTGATGATAAAAACATTCTTGAAACTTATTTTAAAAATAGATAATGATCATAACAAGTAGTCAGAAGTTGTTTAATTAAAATATAAGCTTTTTATTGTATTGACAAGTTGTTGTACCTGAGAAAAGTACAGACAGCCAAAAAGTGTTGTACGGGACATCTTTGAATAACATCACAGTTAACACTTGAAATTCCTTCTGATCACCCTTTTTATTAACAATAAGCTGAAAGTATGTCACAGATATGCAGGTCTTTAATTCAGTATTTGTACATAATGATAAAAACTTAACATAATTTATGATAAATCTCTTGAAGCTCTCCATGAATCTTTGACGAACCTATACAGATCAGAAATAACTCCCTGGCCCTAACCCTAACCCTAACTCCCTGGCCCTAACATAGTCATAGCAGGAGGTTTTAACCTTCCTCATATCAACTGGCGCAACCAACAAACCACAAGCAGCAGAACTGCCATCAAACACAACAAACTAATAGAAATAATGAGTGAATTTGGATTGCAAAACATGATAAATGACCTCACACGAATCGATTCTGGCAATATCCTTGACCTAATACTCACCTCAAATCCGTCCATAATCATCAACACTCACACCACTCCCGGCATGAGTGATCATGAAGCCGTATCCTTCAGTGTCAACCTAAACCCAGTTAGCAACAGGAAACCACCACACAAAGTATTTCAATACAAATCCGCAGACTGGGGCAAACTTAAAGATGGCATTACCCAATTAACAACAGAATACTTTGACATGGACCCCAATTCACGAGACATTAACACAAACTGGATCTTTTTTCGGACACAACTTGCCAAACTGGTCAACAATGCCTAGTCGCAACACCAAAGCTAAAACCCACCTCACTTGGATAACACGGAAAATAATAAGAATGCAACGAAAACACAACAGAAGCCACAGAAAAGCAATAGAAACTGGACTTATTAGTGATTGGGAAAAGTTTTAAGAACTCAGCAGGCAAGCCACTAAGGCTGCAGCCAAATCTTACAAAGATTACATAAACAACAACATTGGAGACTGCATAAAAACAAACCCTAAACAATTCTGGTCATTCATCAAAGCAAACAAATGAGAAAACATTGGCATTCCCACACTGCAAGTAAACGAACAACCAATCATCAATGATCATGACAACGCAAATGCACTGAACAACCAATTTATTTCCGTGTTCACCCAAGAAATCTACCCTATCCCCCAACAAGCACCTTCCTCTTACCCTAATATGCCCACTGTTGAAATCGGGATAGCTGGAGTAAACAAGCAACTGGAAAATCTAAACCAAAACAAAGCTACTGGCTCAGATGAACTCCCAGCCAGAGTTCTTAAAGAAACTGCAGAGGAAATAGCTGCCATTATCACACACATCTTCCAACAGTCATACAACACATGCAAACTCCCCGATGACTGGCTCCAAGCACTAGTAACTCCAATACACAAAAAAACACAAATCTTACCTCGCAAACTACAGATCAATATCGCTAACATACGAAAACATCCAATCTCTCGTATGCCTCTTTGCAGATGACATCATTGTATATATGTAAAATCACCTCCAAAACCGACCATGACATTCTTCAAACTGACCTGATCCAACTCCAACATGGTCTGACAAATGGCATATGGAATTTAACATTTCTATATGTGTCCACCTCCCAATAACAAACAAAACCCAGACTTCACTCTTCGGCATGCCACTCGCTACAGTATCCAGCCATCCATATCTCGGAGTAAAATTAGATTAAAAATTAACCTGCATGACATCACAAGGAGTAGAATTGATGCCACATTTCCCCAACGTTTGCAGTCATGAATGACATCACAAGGAGTAGAATTGATGCCACATTTCCCCAACGTTTGCAGTCATGAATGACATCACAAGGAGTAGAATTGATGCCACGTTTCCCCAATGTTTGCAATGATGAATGACATCACAAGGAGTAGAATTGATGCCATGTTTCCCCAACATTTGCAGTGATGAATGACATCACAAGGAGTAGAATTGATGCCACGTTTCCCCAACGTTTGCAGTGATGAATGACATCACAAGGATTAGAATTGATGCCATGTTTCCCCAACGTTTGCAGTGATGAATGACATCACAAGGAATAGAATTGATGCCACGTTTCCCCAACGTTTGCAGTGATAAATGACATCACAAGGATTAGAATTGATGCCATGTTCCCCAACGTTTGCAATGATGAATGACATCATAAGGAATAGAATTGATGCCACGTTTTCCCAACGTTTGCAGTGATGAATAACATCATAAGGAATAGAATTGATGCCACGTTTCCCCAACGTTTGCAGTGATGAATGACATCACAAGGATTAGAATTGATGCCACGTTTCCCCAACGTTTGCAATGATGTATGACATCACAAGGATTAGAATTTATGCCATGTTTCCCTAATGTTTGCAGTGATGAATGACATCACAAGGAATAGAATTGATGCCATGTTCCCCAATGTTTGCAGTGCTCCATGACATCACAAGGAATGTAATTGACGCCATGTTTCCCAATGTTTGCAGTGATGAATGACATCACAAGTAATAGAGTTGACACCATGTTCCCCAATGTTTGCAGTGATGCATGACATCACAAGTAATATAATTGACGCCATGTTCCCAATGTTTGCAGTGATGCATGACATCACAAGTAATAGAGTTGACGCCATGTTCCCCAATGTTTGCAGTGATGCATGACATCACAAGTAATAGAGTTGACGCCATGTTCCCCAATGTTTGCAGTGATGCATGACATCACATCACAAGTAATAGAGTTGACGCCATGTTCCCCAATGTTTGCAGTGATGCATGACATCACAAGTAATAGAGTTGACGCCATGTTCCCCAATGTTTGCAGTGATGCATGACATCACAAGTAATAGAGTTGACGCCATGTTCCCCAATGTTTGCAGTGATCACATCACAAGTAATAGAGTTGACGCCATGTTCCCCAATGTTTGCAGTGATGCATGACATCACAAGTAATAGAGTTGACGCCATGTTCCCCAATGTTTGCAGTGATGCATGACATCACATCACAAGTAATAGAGTTGACGCCATGTTCCCCAGTGTTTGCAGTGATGCATGACATCACATCACAAGTAATAGAGTTGACGCCATGTTCCCCAATGTTTGCAGTGATGCATGACATCACAAGTAATAGAGTTGACGCCATGTTCCCCAATGTTTGCAGTGATTCATGACATCACAAGTAATAGAGTTGACGCCATGTTCCCCAATGTTTGCAGTGATGCATGACATCACAAGTACCATGTTCAACACGAGGTTCATGGAGGAACTGTTCAAGCCCCAAGAAATCTACTCTAAGAAGGCAATGCGCACGGTGTTTGACCGACTGGCGCATGCATCCATCATGCGACTAAACGCAGCCAGCATGGACAAAGTAGGTGTGGCAGATGTGTCAGTATTCACTCCATGCCACCACAGAAAAATGCGTAGCATGGTCTGTGCAACTCGCCGTATTTGTCAAGCAATTGATGAAAATGTACCAGTAACTAGAATTGGTTAACAAATTCAGCTGCTTTTCAGTAATTTTTTATTTACGTCGTAACATTTTATCTTTTAAAACCTTAAATTTGTTCTTAATTTTTTTACTTGAATAGTATGTTTAAATTACATATTTAAGTAGAACCGAGTACTTTATCAATGAAAATAACTCCTATTTTTGGCATTGGCATGTCTATTGTCTTGAAATTGGTATTTTGGAATTGGTATTTTTAGTTGGGATTTGGTGTGGTGTAATTGTATGTAATTGGAAATGATATAATGTAGTTTGCCCCAAGTTTAGGTCTGGAGTGTGTAATACCTGTATGTGTAATTTGCAATTTCTAGAATTTTCATACCAGATAAAAAATCACTGGCTTTTTATTAAACCTACTGGCGTCATCATTGGCTGAATATATATTATATAGAAACTTGCACAAGTAGCAGGTAAAATGGGTAGAAATCAAACATTTGTTCATGCTTGTATCTGTGTATGTATAGGATAAACAACATGCAGTGAAAAAACGACGCGTTCATGTGGGGAACCAGGTAGAGCTCTACAGTTTGTCAGTTGTTGCTTTACAGATAACACGATTCCGCCAGTTTCATTACAATTTATAAATGGAAGAACAATTTAGTGTAATGTGTAAAATTTGTTTTATTTTATTCTTAGGACTTTCTGTTGTGTTCAACGTGTTTTGTTGGCGTACAGTAAAACCTCATTAACTGGAAATGCAAAGATCTAAACCCATTCGTTGTCTTATCTCGGTTTCATCATACGTAGTAATCTGATGCGACGGAAACCTCGCTAACTCGAATAGTAGGCTTGATTTTCGAGTTAACGTGGTTTTACTGAAGTGTGTCTGATGGGATTAAGACGTCCAATCGGTTGAACTAACACTGAGATAACATATTGGTTTCTAAGAAACTAAAACTACAAAACTTTGCATTTATGCGTAAATTGTATCCGTGACTCTCAGTACTATGAATCAATGGTAAGTGCTCAAAGTTGCACTCATCATTTTGACCTGTTTTCAAGTATCCCTAACATAACAAATTTTTACAAAATGAAATTTGCTGAATATCAATTCCGTTAGAAATGTATCGGATGCACAAAGTGTGTCAATATCCAACTTTTGTAGAACGGACTGTAGTTAGCGCGCTTGTGCAGTTCTGTGTTTCCTCGGCTAGCGGCATGTTTGTCAGACAACGATTGTGGCAATAAACAACTCACTATGATACCAGGGGGTAAAGAGTGAAACATGGTGGCAGCGACTAAAGCGCCCAAACCTCCGGCGATACATTAATGTGATTAATGCAGTACTTTGCTGATGGTCATTGACGAAACGGTGATATCGTAGTGCACTGAATCCTCGCACGAGCGTGTCGTAGGAGCTACAGTCGATTCACCATAAGTCTGTCACGATGGCCGCTGAGTAAGCGCGTGCAGCGCCTCTCGCAAATGTCAATCCGCCGCCGCTACTAATCTTGAAAGATCAACCAATTGAAGAATGGGCGATGTTCAAGAGGCTGTACAAGAACTACGCTATCATCACGAAGTTGCAACAACAAGATAAAGCGTATCAGCTAGCCGTACTTCTCAATGCAATGGGACCCGTGGGTGTACAGCTATACGATGATTTGACATTCGCGGAAGGAGAGGAAAATGAAGATACTACCGTCATCATGGCAAAACTTGATGCTACAATTCAAGGTGAACTGAACGAGACGTACGAGCGCTACGTGTTCAACAAGCGGAATCAAGGTGTGAACGAAACCTTTGGTGCGTATTTATCGGCACTCAGATTATTAGCAAAATCATGCAATTTCTGTGACTGAACGACTCGCTGATAAGAGACCGCATCCTCATGGGCATTCGAGATCCCGCTAGTCGTAAACACCTGCTGCAGAAAAGGAAGTTGACGCTGAAGATGACCATAGATATCTGCCGTTCTGATGAGGCAGCAAACAAACAGATGAAATCTATGTGTGACACAGATCAGATACACAAAGTCAATTGTTGCGGTGATCACACAAGAAAACCTAGATACCGTGACGCACACAAACAGAAACAACACATTAAACGCAGCGACAGCGACAAGAGGCTGAACTGTAAATTCTGTGGACGCACACACCAGCAGAGGAAAGAAAATTGCCCTGCGTGGGGGAAAACATGCCACAAATGTAGAAAACAAAATCATTTCTCGAACTGTTGCCAGGTAGGAAACAAGAAGGTGCACAATATCGCTGCGTCAAAGAGAGCGGACGAGACCACCATGGGTCTGCGTAAGGCTTCGGACAATAGAGGTCCGATTTACGCACAACTAAAATTGAACGGCAAGCTGGCGAAGCTTCAAGTTGACAGTGGGGCGACCGTGAACGTCCTGCCCGAGAAGTACGTCAATAAAGAGGATATTGTGACTTCCAATGTAACGCTACACATGTGGAACAAGACGACTCGAGCTGTTGTTGGCAAGACACAATCAGTCGTAGAGAACCCCGCAACAAACAAAAAGTATGCAGTGTGGTTTGAAGTCGTCCAAGGAGACTTCACACCTCTCATCGGCAGGCAGGCCACAGAAGAAATGGGCCTCATAACCGTAAACTACGGAAGTTTCAAGCTGATGCACGAGGTAACGTCGACAAACGTATTGGAAAAGTTCAACGACGTTTTCGAGGGAGGGTTGGGAAGCCTACCGGGAAAGGTCCATCTCCACATGGAACAGGACGCGGTATCCGTGCAGTGCCCGCCGAGAAGAGTCCCCATCACACTGAAGAGCAAGTTGAAGACGGAACTGGACCGTCTCGTGAAGATGAGAGTCATCTGTCCAGTCACCGAGCCCACCAAGTGGTGTAGCCAAATATCTATACAGACAAAGAAGGACACGTCGTTGCGTGTCTGTATAGACCCGAGACCACTAAACAAGGTCTTACACCATGAACTTTTACCCGCTACCGACAATGGACGAGGTGCTACCAGAGATGTCCACGGCACGAGTATTCTCGAAGCTAGATCTGCAATCAGGGTACTGGCACTGTGACCTCGACGAAGAGAGTAGCCTGCTGACTACCATCATTACACCGTTTGGTCGGTACCGATGGAAGCGTTTACCATTCGGGACGAACGTCGGCGCTGAGATATTCCAGCAGAAGTTGAACCAGGCCCTTGAGGGTCTTGAAGGTGTCATCTGCGTGGCGGATGACATAGTCGTCTTCGGCAGAGACGACCACGACAAGAAGCTGCGTTTGCTGCTCATGCGATGTCGTGAAGCTGGCATCAGACTCAACCGGAAGAAGTGAGAGTTCCGGACGAACGAGATAAACTTCATGGGACATCTGGTCACCAGTGAAGGACTGAGAGCAGACGAGAAGAAAGTTGAGGCCATCATAAAAATGGAGAACCCAAACGACGTGAACGGCGTCCAGAGGCTGCAGGGCACGGTTGGGTATTAGTCGAAGTTCTTGCCGGGCCTCTCCGATGTCATGGAACCCATCAGAAGGTTAGCGCATCCTGACGTTCCGTGGAAGTGGTCAGAACAACAAGAAAGAGCGATGGAGAAGTTAAAGCAGCTGACGACACAGTCCGATCCTCGCCTACTATGAGCCTCAAGCCGAACTTGTCATCGAGTGCGACGCTAGCGAAACTGGACTTGGTGCAGCTCTCCTACAAAAGGGGAGACCTATCGCCTACGCTAGTCGATCACTCACTGATACGGAGACTATATATGCGCAACTTGAGAAAGAATGTCTTGCCATCGTTTTCTCGTTGGAACGTTTCCACCAATACACATTTGGGCGAAGGACAATTGTACACAGCGACCACAAACCTCTCGAAATGATCGTAAAGAAGCCACTGTATAAAGCTCCGAGGAGATTGCAAGGAATGCTCCTGCGGATGTTGCAGTACGACACGAAGGTCGTCTACCACAAAGGGAAAGAGATGTATATCGCAGATATTCTCTCTCAGTCATACCTGCAACACCAAGGCGGTACCGACAATTTCGGAGCTGTGAATGCTGTGAAGCAGCTGCCAATCAGCACAGAACGCCTGGCAATGCTGAAGGCACACACGGAGAGCGACGAGACTCTACAGACACTGAAGCATGTCATACAGCGAGGGTGGCCCGAGACGCGTGATGAAACCCCAACTAGCATCCATGCGTATTTCAGCATGAGAGACGAACTAGCAGGGCACGCCGGTTTAGTCTTCAGAGGAGAAAGAGTAGTCATCCCAGATGGAATGAGGAAACTCACGAAGGAGTGTCTCCACAGCTCACACCTTGGTGTGGAAAGTGTCCTGTGACGAGCAAGAGAATGTATCTATTGGCCTAACATGGCATCAGACATCAAACAAGTGGTTGAGAACTGTGAGGCGTGCAGAACCTATGAACGAGCACAACAAAAAGAAACGTTAATGCAACAAGAGACACCGACGAGACAATGGGAGAAAGTCGGAGTGGACCTGTTCAGCTGGGAAGGTCGTGACTATCACGTATTGGTCGATTACACAAGCAACTTCTGGGAAGTCGACAGGATGACTTCAACGACCACAGCAAGCGTGATAAAAACTATGAAAGCACACTTCGCTAGAAATGGCATCCCATCAGTCATAATTAGCGACAACGGGCCGCAGTACGTCTCGGACGAATCCCAGAGATTTGCTGTGAAGTGGGACATCGAGCATCAGACCAGCGCACCAGGCCACCAGAGCGCCAACGGAAGAGTGGAAGCAGCCGTGAAAGCCGCAAAGCTGATGTTCACCAAATGCAAGAAGTCACAGACAGACCCATATCTAGCATTTCTAGAAATCCGAAACACACCGACACAAGGGGTTGGAAGCAGTCCAGCACAGAGACTGTTAAACAGACGAACGCGAACATTACTCCCGATGACAACAACACTTCTGGCGCCATGGGGCGAAGAATACTTGAGAAAAGACAGGGTCAGAATAAGCAAACAGAAGGAGAAACAAGGAAAAAACTATAACAGAACAGCGAAAGATCTTCCGATCCTCGAGGAGGGCGATATCATTCGCATGAAGCCGTTCCGTCCTGGTCAAAAGGCATGTACTGTTGGTTCATACAGGCGGAATCGAGTGCACCTTAGACGAACACATGAGGACGAGACAAACCCGCAGACGCAGGAGCCAGCAACGGAGATGACACCTGAGCCATCCGAACCGGCAGATCAATCACCGGAGATGAGTGACGCCACGGTGACGACTCCACGAAGATCTGTGCGACTCAAGAAACGATCTACTCGTCTGGCGGACTATATTACCAACCTGTGACTTTGCCTTATGTTTATTTCTATTTTATAATTGAACGTTTAACTAGTGTTAATAAGTTGTAGTTGTAGACCATTGAGCCACTTTAGCGCTATATAGATAGTGTTTTATTAGTAAGTTCTTATTTTTCTTTGTTTAGAAAAGAAGGGATGTGTCAATATCCAACTTTTGTAGAACGGACTGTAGTTAGCGCGATTGCGCAGTTCTGTGTTTCCTCGGCTAGCGGCATGTTTGTCAGACAACGATTGTGGCAATAAACAACTCACTATGATACCAGGGGGTAAAGAGTGAAACACAAAGATTTGTAACACTTGATAAAACTGTATATTTATTTTGCTCCTATGTTGACAGCTGTATGACCTGATGACAATGGCATTCAAGTACCAGGTCTCACTAGTTCTACGACCACGTGACATTCTGCTTGTGACACTCAATCACATGGACGCCATCAAGCAGTTTGTTGCCGATTCGCCAAGCATCACGACACAAGTTGACAATGTCTACCGTCTGTTTATACATGTATGTACATGTTATATGACTGTCTCATGTTGGCATTTTCCAGCAATCTAGTAGCGTCTAATGAGCAGCTGAACTCTCTCGGCTTCAGAACTAGCTGTTCTTTGTATTCTTTCTAGCTTAGCTATGTCCTTCTTACAACATAGACCATAACTGACACACATTTATGCAGTGTTCTAAATAACTTCTGACTAATGCTTTTCTACACGGCTGTATTGTATGTAACCCTTAAGAGAGCAGCGATTCACATTGCTCTGTCGTATTCACACTACTGATTAGTAACAATTGTTACTCCTATGTCCTTTTTCTTTACGGTCGTCCCTAGTATGGTATCTCGGTCGTTTTCATGTGCTGTATTTACATTTCTCAACATTGAATAACAGCAGGTCTGCCATTTTTCAGACCATGTAACAAATTTGTCTAAATAATTATGTGGGTTTTGTGTAACTCTAAACCTTTTGCAAACACTTATCTGTTTTAATAACATTGTACACCAAGCAGGCTACCTGCCTTTCTGTGCTTGTGTATTTTAATAACACTGTACACCAAGCAGGCTACCAACCTTTCTGTGCTTGTGTATTTTAATAACATTGTACACCAAGCAGGCAACCAACCTTTCTGTGCTTGTGTATTTTGAAATAACATTGTACACCAAGCAGGCTACCAGCCTTTCTGTGGTTGTGTATTTTAATAACATTGTACACCAAGCAGGCTACCAACCTTTCTGTGCTTGTGTATTTTAATAACATTGTACACCAAGCAGGTTACCAGCCTTTCTGTGCTTGTGTATTTTAATAACATTGTACACCAAGCAGGTTACCAGCCTTTCTGTGCTTGTGTATTTTAATAACATTGTACACCAAGCAGGCAACCAACCTTGCTGTGCTTGTGTGTTTTAATAACATTGTACACCAAGCAGGCTACCAGCCTTTCTGTGCTTGTGTATTTTAATAACATTGTACACCAAGCAGGCTACCAACCTTTCTGTGCTTGTGTATTTTAATAACATTGTACACCAAGCAGGCAACCAACCTTTCTGTGCTTGTGTATTTTAATAACATTGTACACCAAGCAGGCAACCAACCTTTCTGTGCTTGTGTATTTTGAAATAACATTGTACACCAAGCAGGCTACCAGCCTTTCTGTGCTTGTGTATTTTAATAAAATTGTACACCAAGCAGGCAACCAACCTATCTGTGCTTGTGTATTTTGAAATAGCATTGTACACCAAGCAGGCTACCAGCCTTTCTGTGGTTGTGTATTTTAATAACATTGTACACCAAGCAGGCTACCAACCTTTCTGTGCTTGTGTATTTTAATAACATTGTACACCAAGCAGGTTACCAGCCTTTCTGTGCTTGTGTATTTTAATAACATTGTACACCAAGCAGGCAACCAACCTTGCTGTGCTTGTGTGTTTTAATAACATTGTACACCAAGCAGGCTACCAGCCTTTCTGTGCTTGTGTATTTTAATAACATTGTACACCAAGCAGGCTACCTGCCATTCTGTGCCTGTGTATTTTAATAACATTGTACACCAAGCAGGCTACCAGACTTTCTGTGCTTGTGTGTTTTAATAACATTGTACACCAAGCAGGCTACCTGCCTTTCTGTGCTTGTGTATTTTAATAACATTGTACACCAAGCAGGCTACCTCCCTTTCTGTGCTTGTGTATTTTAATAACATTGTACACCAAGCAGGCTACCAGCCTTTCTGTGCTTGTGTATTTTAATAACATTGTACACCAAGCAGGCTACCTGCCTTTCTGTGCTGTTTAAATGAAATGTTTTCTGTGTTTCCAGCACTTTGCTTCACTAACGATGGGAGAGTTCATGCTGATACGACAGACCCTTCTAAACTTCTTCCAAGACATGCACATCAGGGTGAGTTGTAAGGACAGACCCTTCTAAACTTCTTCCAAGACATGCACACCAGGGTGAGTTGTAAGGACAGACCCTTCTAAACTTCTTCCAAGACATGCACACCAGGGTGAGTTCTTCCTTCCTTCCTTCCTTCCTTCCGTCCGTCCTTCCTTCCTTCCTTCCTTCCTTCCTTTTTGCATCATTGATTAAGCCTGCCAATTTTGAAACTCTTTGTTTGTTTGTATTTACGTTTTCCTGCGACAGGTGTCAATATTCCTGAAGGACAAGGTGCAATCTTCCAATGGCCACTTTGTGCTGCCGACTGACGGTCCAATACCCTGGGGCACAGAACTCCCGGGAACTATTCGGTAAGAATATGTTATTCAGCACAGAATCCACAGATATATCTGCTATGTCTGAACTGCATCATACAGTGTTTGCTAAGAGTTGTTTCTCACTTGTTCTCACTTGTACATTTTGGATTTTGGTAATAATTGTCTAGTAATTTGCTAGAAAGCATTGTTTGTAAAATAATTGCCATGCCATTTCAGTTATATTTAATGAAACAATATTGTCCTTGGCATTTTTTCACATGCAGGAAAATATGACTAGTTTGATACCTAGTTATAGTTTTTTTTAGCCACTAGGATGTAGTCTAGTACGTTTGCTAGTGCAGCAATTACATGCTTGTTTTGAATTAAAGATTTTTAATAAATGTTTTAAACATAAACTAACATTGTTTTTTCAGACTGCCTAAAACATTATATGATATTCTTGACCAACAAATTGAATGTTTTTCATTATTTTGTGCTATTTTTATGCTTTTAAAGACAACTACAAAATATGCACAAAAATCTCCTCAAAATGGCATTTTATTTCATTTTTAGCAAAACCTGGATAGAAAAATTAGTATGTTTTTAAGTACAAATATGTTATTGACATTCTTACCAGAACAACCATTTCTGTCTGAGATTATACATGTTTGCTTTCATGCACACTGCGCAGACAGACTGCACAGACACACACATCACACCCGCACATCACACACACAAACACACACACAATGTCTTGTTAAAAACTAAACATATTGAAGCAGTCGGGAATTATACAAGATGACATTGAGTGCAGACACTAGTAGATGTTATAACATATTGAAGCAGTCAGGAATTATACAAGATGACATTGAGTGCAGACACTAGTAGATGTTATAACATATTGAAGCAGTCAGGAATTATACAAGATGACATTGAGTGTAGACACTAGTAGATGTTATAACATATTGAAGCAGTCAGGAATTATACAAGATGACATTGAGTGCAGACACTAGTAGATGTTATAACATATTGAAGCAGTCAGGAATTATACAAGATGACATTGAGTGCAGACACTAGTAGATGTTATAACATATTGAAGCAGTCAGGAATGATACAAGATTACATTGAGTGCAGGCACTAGTAGATGTTATAACATACTGAAGCAGTCAGGAATTATACAAGATGACATTGAGTGCAGACACTAGTAGATGTTATAACATATTGAAGCAGTCAGGAATTATACAAGATGACATTGAGTGCAGACACTAGTAGATGTTATAACATATTGAAGCAGTCAGGAATTATACAAGATGACATTGAGTGCAGACACTAGTAGATGTTATAACATATTGAAGCAGTCAGGAATGATACAAGATTACATTGAGTGCAGACACTAGTAGATGTTATAACATATTGAAGCAGTCAGGAATTATACAAGATGACATTGAGTGTAGACACTAGTAGATGTTATAACATATTGAAGCAGTCAGGAATGATACAAGATTACATTGAGTGCAGACACTAGTAGATGTTATAACATATTGAAGCAGTCAGGAATTATACAAGATGACATTGAGTGCAGACACTAGTAGATGTTATAACATATTGAAGCAGTCAGGAATTATACAAGATGACATTGAGTGCAGACACTAGTAGATGTTATAACATATTGAAGCAGTCAGGAATTATACAAGATGACATTGAGTGCAGACACTAGTAGATGTTATAACATATTGAAGCAGTCAGGAATGATACACGATGACATTGAGTGCAGACACTAGTAGATGTTATAACATATTGAAGCAGTCAGGAATTATACAAGATGACATTGAATGCAGACACTAATAGATGTTATAACATATTGAAGTAGTCAGGAATGATACAATATTACATTGAGTGCAGGCACTAGTAGATGTTATAACATACTGAAGCAGTCAGGAATTATACAAGATGACATTGAGTGCAGACACTAGTAGATGGTATAACATATTGAAGCAGTCAGGAATTATACAAGATGACATTGAGTGCAGACACTAGTAGATGTTATAACATATTGAAGCAGTCAGGAATTATACAAGATGACATTGAGTGCAGACACTAGTAGATGTTATAACATATTGAAGCAGTCAGGAATGATACAAGATTACATTGAGTGCAGACACTAGTAGATGTTATAACATATTGAAGCAGTCAGGAATTATACAAGATGACATTGAGTGTAGACACTAGTAGATGTTATAACATATTGAAGCAGTCAGGAATGATACAAGATTACATTGAGTGCAGACACTAGTAGATGTTATAACATATTGAAGCAGTCAGGAATTATACAAGATGACATTGAGTGCAGACACTAGTAGATGTTATAACATATTGAAGCAGTCAGGAATTATACAAGATGACATTGAGTGCAGACACTAGTAGATGTTATAACATATTGAAGCAGTCAGGAATTATACAATATGACATTGAGTGTAGACACTAGTAGATGTTATAACATATTGAAGCAGTCAGGAATTATACAAGATGACATTGAGTGCAGACACTAGTAGATGTTATAACATATTGAAGCAGTCAGGAATTATACAAGATGACATTGAGTGCAGACACTAGTAGATGTTATAACATATTGAAGCAGTCAGGAATTATACAAGATGACATTAGGTGCAGACACTAGTAGATGTTATAACATATTGAAGCAGTCAGGAATTATACAAGATGACATTGAGTGCAGACACTAGTAGATGTTATAACATATTGAAGCAGTCAGGAATGATACAAGATTACATTGAGTGCAGACACTAGTAGATGTTATAACATATTGAAGCAGTCAGGAATTATACAAGATGACATTGAGTGCAGACACTAGTAGATGTTATAACATATTGAAGCAGTCAGTAATTATACAAGATGACATTGAGTGCAGACACTAGTAGATGTTATAACATATTGAAGCAGTCAGGAATTATACAAGATGACATTGAGTGCAGACAGTAGTAGATGTTATAACATATTGAAGCAGTCATGAATTATACAAGATGACATTGAGTGCAGACACTAGTAGATGTTATAACATGCTGTGTCACTAAGTGCATTGCGTTCCAGTGAAAGCGTGCCTGCTTGTGAGAGACCTGCCCACACTCAGAGTTCAACTTAGTCACTGTAGGTCTTGTGAATTTTGTCAGCTGGGTGTCTGTTGCAGGATCTACACATTGAACGGGGAACAGAAGAAGACGATGCAGTTCAATTGTGGGGGAAAGTGGCAGCACATCAAGTCAGAGGGGTCATTTGACATCAGGGGTGACAGAGGCACTCACTTAGGAACTAACATGTAAGTACGTCATACAAGTCAGAGGGGTGTTTGACATCAGGTGTGACAGAGGCACTCACTTAGGAACTAATATGTAAGTACGTCATACAAATCAGAGGGGTGTTTGACATCAGGGGCGACAGAGGTACACACTTAGGAACTAACATGTAAGTACATCATACAAGTCAGAGGGGTGTTTGACATCAGGGGCGACAAAGGCACACACTTAGGAACTAACTTGTAAGTACGTCATACAAGTCAGAGGGGTGTATGACATGAGGGGCGACAGAGGCACACTCTTAGGAACTAACATGTAAGTACGTCATACAAGTCAGAGGGGTGTATGACATCAGGAGCGGCAGAGGCACACACTTAGGAACTAACATGTAAGTACATCATACAAGTCAGAGGGGTGTATGACATCAGGGGCAACAAAGGCACACACTTAGGAACTAACTTGTAAGTACGTCATACAAGTCAGAGGGGTGTATGACATGAGGGGCGACAGAGGCACACTCTTAGGAACTAACATGTAAGTACGTCATACAAGTCAGAGGGGTGTATGACATCAGGGGCGACAGAGGCACACTCTTAGGAACTAACATGTAATTACGTCATACAAGTCAGAGGGGTGTATGACATCAGGGGCGACAGAGGCACACACTTAGGAACTAACATGTAAGTACACCATACAAGTCAGAGGGGTGTATGACATCAGGGGCGACAGAGGCACACTCTTAGGAACTAACATGTAAGTACGTCATACAAGTCAGAGGGGTGTATGACATCAGGAGCGACAGAGGCACACACTTAGGAACTAACATGTAAGTACACCATACAAGTCAGAGGGGTGTATGACATCAGGGGCGACAGAGGCACACTCTTAGGAACTAACATGTAAGTACGTCATACAAGTCAGAGGGGTGTATGACATCAGGGGCGACAGAGGCACACACTTAGGAACTAACATGTAAGTACACCATACAAGTCAGAGGGGTGTATGACATCAGGGGCGACAGAGGCACACTCTTAGGAACTAACATGTAAGTACGTCATACAAGTCAGAGGGGTGTATGACATCAGGAGCGGCAGAGGCACACACTTAGGAACTAACTTGTAAGTACGTCATACAAGTATGAAATCTGGGTTTCTATCAAATGGATTTTGGTGGTTAGACATACATATCTATGAACATGAAAGTTGATTATGAAATATAGCTAGTAAATAAAACTACAAAATACTTTATAATTAAGATGAGTTGCCATCTTTAGTCAACTGTTGGCATTTTGGAAATGGCTGGAGGAGGAATGAGTATATCCTATGTAAGGTCATGGTGCAGCAACTGATGTGATTGGTTGATGTGGTTGCAAGTACAACTGATGTGATTGGTTGATGTGGTTGTAGGTGCAGCAACTGATGTGATTGGTTGATTTGTTTGCAAGTACAACAATTGATGTCATGGGTTGATTTTTGTTGCAAGTACAACTGATGTGATTGGTTGATTTTGTTGCAAGTACAACTGATGTGATTGGTTGATTTCGTTGCCACTGCAGCAACTTATGTCATTGTTTGATTTTGTTGCAGGTGCAACAACTGACTTGATTGGTTGATTTGGTTGCAGGTACAACAACTGATGTGATTGGTTGGTTTTGTTGCAGGTACAACGACTGATGTGATTGGTTGATTTGGTTGTAAGTACAACTGATATGATTAGTTGGTTTTGTTGCAGGTGCAACAACTGATGTAATTGGTTGGTTTGGATGCAGATACAACAATTGATGTGATTGGTTGGTTTGGTTGTAGGTACAACGTATCACGCCCGGCCCTGGAAGCCAAGGTCAGCGGCCCTCATGTCATTTCTTCGTCCACGGCAGAGGGGGTGAGAAGTTACCTTTGACTTTCTACTACATTGATTTGATGATTACTAGACCAAGGTAGCTTTGCTGGTGTACACATAAAGCTATGGCTATGAACAAATGAATAGTGTAAAAGCTCCCATGATAGCTGCATATAATTGCCTTAATGGGAGCCTCCCTGACCTTACAATGAATATGATATTGTAGTTTATGTGCTTATGATGGTAAAAATAAATACTGTCTGTCTGTCTGTCTGTCTGTCTGTCTGTCTGTCTGTCTGTCTGTCTGTCTGTCTGTCCGTCCGTCCGTCCGTCCGTCCGTCCGTCCGTCCGTCCGTCCGTCCGTCTGTCTGTGTCTGTGTCTGTCTGTCTGTCTGTGTGTATGTCTGTGTGTCTGTCTGTGTGTCTGTCTGTGTGTCTGTCTGTGTGTCTGTCTGTCTGTCTGTGTGTTTGTCTGTCTGTCTGTCTGTCTGTCTGTCTGTCTGTCTGTCTGTGTGTCTGTCTGTCTGTGTGTCTGTCTGTCTGTGTGTCTGTCTGTCTGTCTGTCTGTCTGTCTGTCTGTCTGTCTGTCTGTCTGTCTGTCTGTCTGTCTGTCTGTGTGTTTGTCTGTGTCTGTCGCTGTTTTAAATTAAAAATAAACTTTTAATATCTTCACAATGTTCATGCTACCAAAATGTGGATAAACAGCACTGATGAAAACCAGAAATGAAACATTTTTGTTTTTGTCAATATTTGTTTAGCTGTATTCCTATTATAATGTAATTGTACAGACATTAATTTTAATATTGTTTGAAGTGTTTGTGCATACAGTTTGTGACAGATTGGCGAGGTCTGCGTAACTAGATGGTTCAAGTCTAGTGGGGTTCAGTATTAACTATTTCAATGCTTGTGAATGAGGCAGCAACCGTGAACTACGCAACAAGGAACAAAGGAAATATAATTAATTTGATTACATATATAATCACCAAAGAACTCTTATAATAAAAAGAAAATCAAAACATCTATCCTCTAGGCTACCCTACCTCGGCTCTCAGATAATCTTTGATACTCAAAAGAAAATAATTGAACGGCCCGTTCAAAAAACTAAGTATTATTCACATACAAGGGAAATTCACGAAGTCACATCAGGACGCAATGACCGTTCGTCGGAAGTATCCGTCCTGTTGCCTGTCCGCCGTCCCGTTGACCCGCCGGCTCGCTGACCCGGCTCAGCCGACTGTTTGCCAGAAATGTTCTTCCTGCTGTCCGCCAGGGTGGCACTTGCCATTACAGCCCTGTTATATTCTCTCTATTCTACACGGGCTGTGATCTCTACAAGATCTCTCTAGGCATCAGGGTGGCACTTGCCATTACAGCCCTGTTATATTCTCTCTATTCTACACGGGCTGTGATCTCTACAAGATCTCTCTAGGCATCAGGGTGGCACTTGCCATTACAGCCCTGTTATATTCTCTCTATTCTACACGGGCTGTGATCTCTACAAGATCTCTCTAGGCATCAGGGTGGCACTTGCCATTACAGCCCTGTTATATTCTCTCTATTATACACGGGCTATGATCTCTACAAGATCTCTCTAGGCATCAGGGTGGCACTTGCCATTACAGCCCTGTTATATTCTCTCTATTCTACACGGGCTGTGATCTCTACAATATCTCTCTAGGCATCAGGGTGGCACTTGCCATTACAGCCCTGTTATATTCTCTCTATTCTACACGGGCTGTGATCTCTACAAGATCTCTCTAGGCATCAGGGTGGCACTTGCCATTACAGCCCTGTTATATTCTCTCTATTCTACACGGGCTGCGATCTCTACAAGATCTCTCTAGGCATCAGGGTGGCACTTGCCATTACAGCCCTGTTATATTCTCTCTATTCTACACGGGCTGTGATCTCTACAAGATCTCTCTAGGCATCAGGGTGGCACTTGCCATTACAGCCCTGTTATATTCTCTCTATTCTACACGGGCTGCGATCTCTACAAGATCTCTCTAGGTATCAGGGTGGCACTTGCCATTACAGCCCTGTTATATTCTCTCTATTCTACACGGGTTGTGATCTCTACAAGATCTCTCTAGGTATCAGGGTGGCACTTGCCATTACAGCCGTTATAATCTCTCTATTCTACACGGGCTGCGATCTCTACAAGATCTCTCTAGGTATCAGGGTGGCACTTGCCATTACAGCCCTGTTATATTCTCTCTATTCTACACGGGCTGTGATCTCTACAAGATCTCTCTAGGCATCAGGGCGGCACTTGCCATTACAGCCGTTATAATCTCTCTATTCTACACAGGCTGCGATCTCTACAAGATCTCTCTAGGCATCAGGGTGGCACTCGCCATTACAGCCCTGTTATATTCTCTCTATTCTACATGGGCTGCGATCTCTGTTTGCTGCCTGTCAATTTGTATATACAAAGTCCTAATAGCATAACACATGACTGGATTGAACCAATTAAATAAATAAGAATGCGATAATGAGCCCTACCTAATTTATGCATCATGAAAACACCCCTATAATAATGTAATCTTCCACGACGACGTGAGTTAATTAAACGCTAATTATAACCATGCTTCACTGGGCGGACCTGCGCTAGGCTACAAATAATTACGTAACACAATCTACTGTGTCTACGACTTTAACAAAATGACCAAGAAATAAAATTCTGAAAATATATAAATAGAAGAAACGCTACACAGTCGTAATACATACATGTGTACATGTGTACATGTGTACATGTGTACATGTGTACATGTGTACATGTGTACCAGTCCTGTCATTCCAACTTGTATTGCTCAAGCAAATGAATGATGACTGATGTTGTTATTATTAAAATACTTTTTCTTAAACTTACTCATACACAAAATGTGATCACAAGTTGGATCACTGTATTGCCTCGTCAAATGCTTTATACACATGCAAATAGCTCTGGGCATTACATCTGTGCAGTTCTGATTTCATAGTCACAAATGTTGAATCATGAGTTATTTTGTTACGTCACGAAACCGTCATCATGCTCAGAATTTGTTGTTTTAAAACGGACTGCGTCAATAAAGAACTTGGTTCCTAATATTGACTTTGAATTGGCTAAACTTAAACTTTAGAAATGTGAAATAAATACAAATGGTTCTGTTGTGACTTACTGTCATATGTAAGCGTACTGTCATTGTTTGCAAAGATGCCATTTGATATAAGTAGTTCATGAAATCTGGTTATGACAAAATGTAATGTTTGTATTTTGTTGTAGGATTGAGCCCTAGCCCCCAACCCTCTGGTTACTGACATGTTTGTATTTTGTTGTAGGATTGAGCCCTAGCCCCCAACCCTCTGGTTACTGACATGTTTGTATTTTGTTGTAGGATTCAGCCCTAGCCCCCAACCCTCTGGTTACTGACATGTTTGTATTGTGTTGTAGGATTCAGCCCTAGCCCCCAACCCTCTGGTTACTGACATGTTTGTATTTTGTTGTAGGATTCAGCCCTAGCCCCCAACCCTCTGGTTACTGACATGTTTGTATTTTGTTGTAGGATTCAGCCCTAGCCCCCAACTCTCTGGTTACTGACATGTTTGTATTGTGTTGTAGGATTCAGCCCTAGCCCCCAACCCTCTGGTTACTGACATGTTTGTATTTTGTTGTAGGATTCAGCCCTAGCCCCCAACCCTCTGGTTACTGACATGTTTGTATTTTGTTGTAGGATTCATCCCTAGCCCCCAACCCTCTGGTTACTGACATGTTTGTATTTTGTTGTAGGATTCAGCCCTAGCCCCCAACCCTCTGGTTACTGACATGTTTGTATTTTGTTGTAGGATTCAGCCCTAGCCCCCAACCCTCTGGTTACTGACATGTTTGTATTTTGTTGTAGGATTCAGCCCTAGCCCCCAACCCTCTGGTTACTGACATGTTTGTATTTTGTTGTAGGATTCAGCCCTAGCCCCCAACCCTCTGGTTACTGACATGTTTGTATTTTGTTGTAGGATTCAGCCCTAGCCCCCAACCCTCTGGTTACTGACATGTTTGTATTTTGTTGTAGGATTCAGCCCTAGCCCCCAACCCTCTGGTTACTGACATGTTTGTATTTTGTTGTAGGATTCAGCCCTAGCCCCCAACCCTCTGGTTACTGACATGTTTGTATTTTGTTGTAGGATTCAGCCCTAGCCCCCAACTTCTGGTTACTGACATGTTTGTATTGTGTTGTAGGATTCAGCCCTAGCCCCCAACCCTCTGGTTACTGACATGTTTGTATTTTGTTGTAGGATTCAGCCCTAGCCCCCAACCCTCTGGTTACTGACATGTTTGTATTTTGTTGTAGGATTCAGCCCTAGCCCCCAACCCTCTGGTTACTGACATGTTTGTATTTTGTTGTAGGATTCAGCCCTAGCCCCCAACTTTCTGGTTACTGACATGTTTGTATTTTGTTGTAGGATTCAGCCCTAGCCCCCAACCCTCTGGTTACTGACATGTTTGTATTTTGTTGTAGGATTCAGCCCTAGCCCCCAACCCTCTGGTTACTGACATGTTTGTATTTTGTTGTAGGATTCAGCCCTAGCCCCCAACCCTCTGGTTACTGACATGTTTGTATTTTGTTGTAGGATTCAGCCCTAGCCCCCAACCCTCTGGTTACTGACATGTTTGTATTTTGTTGTAGGATTCAGCCCTAGCCCCCAACCCTCTGGTTACTGACATGTTTGTATTTTGTTGTAGGATTCAGCCCTAGCCCCCAACCCTCTGGTTACTGACATGTTTGTATTTTGTTGTAGGATTCAGCCCTAGCCCCCAACCCTCTGGTTACTGACATGTTTGTATTTTGTTGTAGGATTCAGCCCTAGCCCCCAACCCTCTGGTTACTGACATGTTTGTATTTTGTTGTAGGATTCAGCCCTAGCCCCCAACCCTCTGGTTACTGACATGTTTGTATTTTGTTGTTTGTTGTTTGTTGTAGGATTCAGCCCTAGCCCCCAACCCTCTGGTTACTGACATGTTTGTATTTTGTTGTAGGATTCAGCCCTAGCCCCCAACCCTCTGGTTACTGACATGTTTGTATTTTGTTGTAGGATTCAGCCCTAGCCCCCAACCCTCTGGTTACTGACATGTTTGTATTTTGTTGTAGGATTCAGCCCTAGCCCCCAACCCTCTGGTTACTGACATGTTTGTATTTTGTTGTAGGATTCAGCCCTAGCCCCCAACCCTCTGGTTACTGACATGTTTGTATTTTGTTGTAGGATTTAGCCCTAGCCCCCAACCCTCTGGCTACTGCGCAACTGGATCTGCTCTCAAAACTGATTGGCAGAAATGAAACAAAAGGTGGAACGCCGGAGTTCCGACTGAATCTTTTTAACACAGACGAGGAGGAAGAGTGCGTACTTATTCCTTCTCCGGGCCGTAATAGTGTTGGTACATGCTAATGGACTGTAATTCATTTTCTATTAAGGCATCACTTTGATTATTTAGAAACGTCTGCCACAGTTATGTTAACAATTGAAGTTTAACAAGATTGCTGCCATCCAGAAAATTAACTCTAGATGACAGATGGACAAGGAAGCCTTTTGGCTTATCGAGAGTCCAATACTTTTTATCTACGTGTATCCCGCCCTTTTATGGTATGTGTCAATTTTATTTTTAAACATTCACGCTACTAGCACCAACTCAATCAGGAGATAATCTGTTCCATTCATTTACAGTCCTTTGTGAGAATGAGAACTTTCTTTTATCTAATCTACACTGCTCCTTTACTAATGTAACTTCATGTCCTCTGGTCCTTCTATCTTTCTTAACTGAGAAAAAAATATTTCTATCAATATTTTCATAACCATTCAATATTTTAAACACTTCAATCTGATCTCTCAATCTCCTGATCTCTAGTGTTGTTAAACCACGTATTTCATAACTAAGATCCCTAAGTTTTGGTATAATTTTAGTTGCTCTTCTCTGTACTCTTTCTAGCATATCTATGTCCTTCCTGCGATATGGCCTCCACGCTTAAATACAATATTCTAAATGAGGCCTAACTATTGTTTTGAACAGTGGTATTATCAGCTCTTTTTCCTTATAAGTTATGTTTCGCCTAATTAATCCAAGGATTTGATTTCCCTTTGAAGCAGCAATACTGCACTGCTCTGAAACCTTCATATCAGCACTGATGGTTAACCCTAAGTCCTTTTCTTTTACAATAGTACTTATTACAGAACCTCCCATTGTGTATTGTACATCTTCGTTCCCATGTCCTGTGTGGAGGCATTTACATTTCCCAAAATTGAACAACATTTGCCATTTTTCAGACCATTTTATCAACCTGTCAAGATCATCTTGTAAATGCTGTCTATCTTCATCACGTTTAATCCTTCTAAACAATTTTGTATCATCCGCAAATTTCAACACCTTGCTTGTTATATCATCATCCATATTAAGAATAATATAAGTCCCAGTACTGATCCCTGTGGTACTCCACTCAAAACTGATTTCCAGTTTGAAGCCTCCCCATCAACTACTACCCGTTGTCTTCTGTGAATTAGCCATTTTTCTATCCAGTTAATTAAACCATTTCCTATGCCATGGGCCTTTAGTGTTGATGTTAATGAAATGTTGAATAATGTTGCAACACCTCACTGGGGGAGGGGGGTTGGGGCACACAAAAAACTATAGTGTCTCTGGTGTGTAATATAACACTAACATCACCAGAAATGATGTGGAGTAATCAACAGAAGATATACAAGTAATACAACGTGTGCTTTTGTACGTTTATGCAAAATCGAGACAATTGTGTGTGCACGGCGAACATCCCATCGACATTCAACTTAATGCACTATCTGTTCATTATTAGTGTGCAACTTTGTCTAGACTACAGTAATAACACAGGCGTTGGTGAACTAGAAGACACCAGTGGAGACCTGAATGAGTGTTTTTTGTTCCCAGAGAAGCAGCTATGATGCAGCCAATGGAAGCCGCTCAAGCCAAAGTGATCAAGATAGATGCCTCAAAAGTAGGTTGCATGATCACACTTTTTTCTTTGCTTCAAGATTTTACTACAACTTTCCCCACAATACAGTCTATTCATGTCCGTACTGCCTGCCAGACTGTTGCATAATAGTTCAGATTGACACTGTTTTAAAATAAATTTAAATCCTTGGAAATTATATGAAAATACACTTAGTGTCTTTAGGGCCATTTCATAAATGTGGGAGTTGCCACAGTAAGCCCAGTCAGTGTCCAGTTTATTGTTCACTACAAACAGACCCAGTCAGTGTCTAGTTTATTGTCCATGACAAACAGACCCAGTCAGTGTCCAGTTTATTGTCCACTACAAACAGACCCAGTTAGTGTCCAATTTATTGTCCACTAGAAACAGACCTAGTTAGTGTCCAGTTTATTGTCCACGACAAACAGACCTAGTCAGTGTCCAGTTTATTGTCCATGACAAACAGACCCAGTCAGTGTCTAGTTTATTGTCCACGACAAACAGCCTCACCCAGGATAAAATTTTTGCCAGTCCAAATTTTTTCCGACATGCTACAAAGCGCAGTCGGGCAAGTTGTTTCATTATAACACATTTAATTGCCACAATTTTCAAAATTATTAACAATACCATAAGAAATTAGCAAACATATTTAACGTGGAATGCCAATTTTTATATACAATTAAAATGTGTGTATACAAATTGTATACAAGGTCTGATGGACTACGGAAGCTTGAAATTTGAAAGCATTCGATTTTTTGTTGTACAAGTATCATATAATAATATTAGAAATACTACAGTTCGATTTTGTTTAATTTCTAAAACAAAATATTAGATTGACAAATATTGTTTTTAATAAGTCGCCATGCAATGGCCGTAATCAGTTACAGTTATTAATTAAAACATTGTGTATTCATGTTGCTGTGAATGTTTCAATTGTTAGACTATAAATCAGTCAAGACATTAATTAATTTAATTAGCAAGCGACGCGTAGCTTCATGCCTTGGACCACCCAACACGCGACCAAACAACGCGCGATGAACGGGACTCACCACGGCAATGCCCTAAAAATAGCGCAGACATAACTAAATCTAGCACAGTCGCCATATGTTCAGCCTGAATGCTCCACTGCAGGCTGATTATCGCAATCCTGTTAAAAAATGATGCGACATCGTCAAACAAAATCTAGTTTCCGCACTTGTAAATTTAATTATCACACAACATACATAATTTGAATAGTGGAAAACTGACAAATGGCATCGGTGATGCACGAAGTTGTATATCGGGCGATAACATAGGTAAACCGACATGTTTACACTTCAACTGATCGTAACAGTTTTGTTTCTCTGACGGCATCAATTTCGTGTAACATCAACAGTCAGGGCTGCCTACCTAACAAAAACAATTTCCATAATGATCCCCGTCGCACCCCGCCCCGCTCCCTGGTCCACAGGGTTGTCAATCAAACCTTTCTCTGAAGTAGATACAGTGACAAGTCCAGCCTGTTGACAGTGCCTGGGAATCCAGGAAGTTGCTCATTTAATCATCAAAAGTAGATATACTTTGTTTCAACATAATTATTGTGTGCTACACTGTAACTCCTGTCGGCAGTTAACATCTTCTTTAGCACTTCAAAGGGATGCTTGTTTAGCAACATCCAATAAGTTACATTGTGTTAATTACAGCTGTCAAAGTGCCTGCATGGCCAGACATGTCCAAGTGTTTACGTCTGTAGAGCATCACCGTGAGAAAGACAGCGCCAGTGAATAGCCAATAATCATCCAACGAGCTTCTAAATTTACAACACACAGCAGGAACATTATAATTATTACTAACAATCAATGACAAAAGTTAAATTGTTCTATTAAAATAAAACCTTTCAATACAAAATTGATAGTTTTATATTGCAATTACAATAATTATAATACTCATTTTATATTATTCTAAGACATTTTATAATTATATCCATAACTTTCAGAAAACCATAACTATTTAATGGTTCTACCGAACGTCATCTTCATTTATTTTTTTCACTATATAATTCTACACCTGTACATTTTATTAATGTCTAGACGTGCATTAATGACACTGATAATAATAATATGCTCACGTGTCACATGCCACGCAGTCAACAGCAGGCTGGTGGCAGTCAAAGTTGTAACATTGTACACAGGCACAGCAACGGATGACGTCACCATACTGACTTAGTAGAACTTGTAGTGGATTAAATATGTGTTGATAAATTGTAACAAGTGAATGAGACAGTTTCTTCAGGGCATCTCGAGCAGCAGTAATTATAGATTTAGCAATTCTTTAATGTATATCATTTTCTGTAGTCGGATATTTGTATTCCCGTAATACGGCGGCAGTTTCCGTAATGCTGTAATCTGAGGTGAATTTCCGTAATGAATACAAAGAATCCGTAATGGTAGGCAGCCCTGTAATGGTAGGCAGCCTTGCAACAGTGAACACCAACACATCTCCCCGTTGGTTGATTAAAATCCAAATATGATTACAAGTGTGGGTTTTCGATTTGCCGCGACCTGTGTTTTTGCGAAAACCGTACCTTCGCGACGCGCTGTTGGCATGAAATTCTTAGCGCGCATTTTCGCTAAATCATGGACGACAAGTTGGTAAAATAAAGGAATTATTCTAAAACCTTTATACCATTGTAAAGAATGTTATGTTGTCGTTCCAATGATATTAAATATGTACCATTTAATGCGGACTGAACGATGTAAGGACTGCGTGACCGGTGGTTTGTCATAGTTTTGCACCAGATCTGGCCAGATCCAACAGCCACAGCGGCCGCTGTGGTAATGCTAGTTAGTTACTGTGATAGTCACTGTTGTCTGTTAGTGGTCGCCGGTGCCTTTGATGCGGTTACAATTACGTCTAGGAAATCGTTTGGGAACGGAAAGAGCGGGTTCTTCCCAGGCACTAATAATAACAGCAATACACTCAATTGGTGCCTGCGTAACATCACCCAATCAGTTCACTAAACTGTCCAATCAACGAGAGCTTATTGGAACTCCCTGCCCTGATTATTTGGTCTACGCAAGTGTTGCCTGCTTTTCAAACAACCACCGCTAGCGGTTAGGTGACAATTACCCTAGCAAGTCGAGGCCTTAATTGGTTTCTGGCGTGTGTCGGGCAGATGGCCAGGCAATACGAGTGGTCGATTTTTAAAACCAATCTCAGTACATTTTGTAACTGGCTTCGCGGCAGTTTCAATGACGCCGTAAAAATGGCATGAGCGGGCTGTCCAGCGCAAAAATACGGCATGAACGGATATGGAAGCACCAGCCTGGCGGACCCGTCCACAATCAATTTCACCCCGTCCAAAATCGCGATTTTCGAATTTTACCCGTCCAAATGACGGGTGGACGGGTCTCTGGGTGAGGCCCTGACGACAAACAGACACAGTCAGTGTCCAGTTTATTGTCCACTACAAACAGACACAGTCAGTGTCCAGTTTATTGTCCACGATAAACAGACCCAGTCAGTGTCCAGTTTATTGTCCACGACACAAACCGACACAGTCGGTGTCCAGTTTATTGTCCACGACAAACAGACACAGTCATTGTCCAGTTTATTGTCCACGACAAACAGACACAGTCAGTGTCCAGTTTATTGTCCACGACAAACAGCCCTAGTCAGTGTCCAGTTTATTGTCCACTACAAACAGTCACAGTCAGTGTCCAGTTTATTGTCCACTACAAACAGACACAGTCAGTGTCCAGTTTATTGTCCACTACAAACAGACCTAGTCAGTATCCAGTTTATTGTCCACTACAAACAGTCACAGTGAGTGTCCAGTTTATTGTCCACGGCAAACAGACTCAGTCAGTGTCCAGTTTATTGTTCACTACAAACAGACCTAGTCAGTGTCCAGTTTATTGTTCACTACAAACAGACCTAGTCAGTGTCCAGTTTATTGTCCACTACAAACAGTCACAGTCATATATTATAACAAAAACTAGACAATATGATTCCTTGTTTCTCAAAACATTGCTTTTTAATGTTTGCTTAAATGTTTGCAATAAATCAAACTACTGAAGGTATTTTAACAAATGAGGCATTGTCTTAGAGCTTGTTATTTTTGGAAACCAAAAAGTTACAAAATTTAATTTGTCATAATTTTGAGACTTAATACCCACTTTCCTCTGGCAGGTGACATATGTTACAAATTGTTTTTTTTAATAAATTTGTTGTTATATTAAAGAATGTGTAATACTCATTGTTGTTGTTAAACTACATAATATTCATGTTTGCTTTTTAGTAATATATATTCTGTAAAACGATACTCTGTATACCTTCTGATACTTGCATATTTTGTGAAAAAATCACAAAGTACTAAAGAAACAAAGTCTAATAGTTTTTACTGTAAAATCTTGTTATGTAGTTTCAACTATGTCTACTCTTTCATTGCCCTAGTGTGGTTTAGTAAAGCATAATTTGTTAATGTCATTTGACTGTTATCCTCGATATGTGTTTACTGGTTAAACAGTAGACTAACTTCACCATCATGATGTTTTGATGGTTTTGTTAGATACTAAAATGCGTCTGTTATAAACAATAGCAAGGTGTGCGTGCGTGCGTGGGTGGATGTTGGTGTGTGTGTGTGTGTGCGGGCGGTCGGGTGGGCGGGCGGGCGGGCGGGCAGGCGGGCGTGCGTGAGTGCGTGTTATTTATAAACATTCACACAGCCAGCATTAACACAATCAGTAGATATTTTTGTTTATTGCGTGTTCTTGGGAATACTGAACAGTTCTATTACCTTTTAGTTAATGTTGGGTCTGACATTAATTTAAGTTACAGTTTGTCTGATGACACAAGAACTGTATAGAGATGTTGTATAAAGGAATTGGTCTGTCGGTGTCGATACTGTGTAGGTTTTATTTTTGGGCAAAATGAATTTGAAATTAGACAAGTGAAAAAATTGACTTGAGACACATTTAACACTGTGTGTTCTGTTTGCCCCACAGAAAGGTGGAGAGTACGGAACTGAGTTAGGGTTAACCCTACCTTGAGGAAACACATTTAACACTGTGTTCTGTTTGCCTCACAGAAAGGGGGAAGTACAGAGCAGAGTTAGGGTTAACCCTACCTTGAGGAGTCACCTTTAACCCTGTGTTCTGTTTACCCTACTGCCAGGGGAGAGCACGGAACTGAGTTACGGTTAACCCTACCTTATGAAGTCACCTTTAACCCTGTGTTCTGTTTGCCCTACTGCCACGGGAGAGCACGGAACTGAGTTAGGGTTAACCCTACCTTGTGAAGTCACCTTTAACCCTGTGTTCTGTTTGCCCTACAGCCAGGGGAGAGCACGGAGCTGAGTTAGGGTTAACCCTACCTTGTGGAATCACCTTTAACCCTGTGTTCTGTTTGCCCTATTGTCAGGGGAGAGCACGGAACTGAGTTAGGGTTAACCCTACCTTGTGAAGTTACCTTTAACCCTGTGTTCTGTTTGCCCTACAGCCAGGGGAGAGCACGGAGCTGAGTTAGGGTTAACCCTACCTTGTGGAGTCACCTTTAACCCTGTGTTCTGTTTGCCCTACAGCCATAGGAGAGCACGGAACTGAGTTAGGGTTAACCCTACCTTGTGGAGTCACCTTTAACCCTGTGTTCTGTTTGCCCTACAGCCATAGGAGAGCACGGAACTGAGTTAGGGTTAAAGTGGAGTCACCTTTAACCCTGTGTTCTGTTTGCCCTTCAGCCAGGGGAGAGCACGGAGCTGAGCCGCATCATGGGAGAGTTGGATGTGGGGGAGGCAGGAGGGGATGACCAGGACCTCCTTGACCTGATGGACAGCGCAAACTGACGGCGACCATGGGACACTTGTGACACACACAGTTGCTCACAGTAAATGGTTGCATAATAATGACCTTCAGATGCAGAAATGTGTCATTGAGGAACAAACATGAACAAACTGGTTGTCAACTGCGACCAGTTTGGTGTTTGTGAGATTTGCGTTTGTTCAGGTGTGTAAAATGATGTTGTTGGACAAAATGAGTATTTTTTTGTAAAATTCTGCATTCGTTTGCTCACATGTCAGTGGCATAAAGTGTCACTGCACTAGTGTTTTGAAATTGAACATCCCAAAATGGTAGTAGATTTTACTCGGCTTACTGAAGTACTCAGAACACGGTAGCTCACCCTGCAGGCTTGCCCAGGAGAATGTTGTCACTTTGCAATGTTTGGCTGGTGTAAGTTCATCTTATTTGATCATTTGTGCTTTATATTTTATCCTCTTGTGTTGCTTCACTTCACATATGACACTATTTCAAGCCATCTGTGATAGGCAGCATTGAGAGACAGAGAGTTCAATTGTGAAGGAACATACTCAAGTTGAACAAGATGATTTAGACAGAGCAGTGACAATTACTGTGGGAAGGCCTAGCCACTAGCAGTGTTGTGACGTTACAAATGATACTCAGTGCAGACAGTTGTGTGTTTTACATGTTTCGGAATATATTGATGTTCTACAATCCTACATTCTTAAGTAAATTAAATGACATTTTGGTGATAAAATAGTCTCTAATGGCTGATCAAGCAGTGTCACGGAAGGCAGGTGACATGTGTCGGTTCCGACTCTCAGACTAATCATTTCCGCAATCCTAGAGTGTTTCTACTTGACAAACACCAGAAAATGTATTGAAATTATAATTTGTGTCGAGTCATGGGGAAAGTGTACCATTCCATGCATATTTGTGGAATACGGGGTATAACATAATATCTGGGCAGCAGACTATTGACATGCATTTATTACAGAAGTGTGGAGAAAAATTGCATGAAAGATTTTCTGTAGTTGTAAAGTACACAAAACAAGTATGAAACTGGACTGTGTGTAACATGTTGATACAACAATCGCTTTTATATGAATGTCTAAGCATTGATTTTGTTTACATTATGCATGCTAAAATATATAGGTTATATATATATTTGGGCATGTCTTGTTGCTAGGTCTCTTACTATTATTTTTACATTGTTGTGTTTCCACCGTTTCCCTTATGAAAATATACCATGGTGTTTTGAAACATGTAAACCACGTTAAAATACCACGGTATACCATATAATGAGAGCAGTTCACGGAAAGCCAGCATGTATATTTTTGTATGGGTTGGTATTATATATTATGTGAATATTCAAAATGGTACTAGTGTTATTTATGTAATTTCTAATTGCGTGTGAGAGGAAGACATAAGTTAAACAGTTGTTGCTGTTGTACTCAGATGTACTGGAATCACGGTGATTGTGTCACAAGTTGAATCCTGTGCTGCCGTCAGTCATATTGCCATTGTAGGAGACATTCCAAGTTACATGTGAAACAGAACTATTTTATTGTTGTTAATGACAGAAGATAGACATTCCATCTTGCCATTATACATTCTAGAAAATCTATCTGTCCACAGTTGTTTTGTGTTTTGTTGGATTAAATGATTTACATGAATAAAATTGTTGTTCTCATATCTGCGTGTTTGTCTTGTGGAAGTGTTTCAAACTAAACATTATACTTTCATAATAAGTTATAGTTACAAAACAGGCGTCATGATGGTGACTTGGTTTTTAAAATTACTAGCTACATCTGTGACCTTCGGAAGTTTTATTCAGTCCACATTGCCTCAGTTGAGCTGTACAAGTTCCTGGTCCTTGAGTAAGGGGATTAGCAAGTTCCTGGTCCTTGAGTAAGGGGATTAGCAAGTTCCTGGTCCTTGAGTAAGGGGATTAGCAAGTTCCTGGTCCTTGAGTAAGGGGATTAACTTGTCGATCACAGGTAGTGTTAATACTTCTTTTCAGGGGACTAGTTGGTAAACAATGTCTTGGCAGTAAGAACTCAACCATGCTAGGATCAAACAATCTGGTTACACCTGGTGGGTTAATTTTGTACCACTGCAGATTTCCATTGAATCCTGTGGATCTAAACATTTCAGTTCTTTTGAGCAATTTGCCAAACTGTCCATATACACCAATTGTCCCCTTGGCTGTTGACATTTGTTAAATAAAAATAACCAACTTAGTGCAAAATACTTTTACCTATTAACACTGTTAAATGGGGTCTATGCCATTTGGACACAAAACATTTGGTATAATGCATTACATTGTGTAATGCAGAGCACATTTTGTTATAATTTTAGAAAAAAATATCTGACCACAAACATTACATTTTAAAATGTTTTGTAACATATGGACATGAACATGTGCTTTCAAATACTGTTATCAAAGTCCGACTAAAGAACAGATGTTTGCAAAACAGTCTTTGTTCTAGCAAATATTATTACTGACAGAAAATAAAAGCATTACCTTAAAAAGAACAGACATAATGTCACTAGTGTTTTGTTGTGATCATTAAATAACATGACAAAATGTCATCAAACCAAGTCTTGTGGTTAAATATATGACCAAATGTGTATTGTGCTATATCCTGCACCCATCAAGAAATGATAACACTTGGTGCATTGATTAGCCAATGTGGTATACATGAATATGCTGTGTTGGACATCAACAAAGTGCTCTCGCTATCTGACACAACACCAAGTATTCTAATGCAAAATGGTGCAATTTTTTAATCTCAGCTTTGCAATTTTTCTGATATGCACAGAAAAACAACATAAAGCAAGAATGGTTCAATATTTCTTCAAGAAGGCTTGTTTAAAATGGGAGATCAAATGTATCAGGTCTCTTGATCTGTTGCTGACAGCAGACGAGACGTTTTAATATAGTTTTATAAAACTATTGGTCCGTATTTATCTGGCAGTGTTCATTTCATCCTTTGTTGATTTGGATTAGTAATAACAAATCATATAAGGCATAATCCACAAAATGACAGTAAGATCAACTATACTGTCTACAACAATGATTTGTCCATTACAAGAATCTGTTTCTGTGTTGTGTATGGCTCCATAGCTCTTTTGATGCCGTCTTTGAAGTGTTCAAGTGGCACGCGTCTGTAGATTGGTGGCAGTAGTTGTCCTTTTCGCACCAACCCACACAGATATAGCCACATTTCGCGCCGTTTCGGACTGTTGCTATGTTCCTTGTTCCACTGCGACAGCCAGAACCCGCGCAGCCTGGCGTCTTTGAAGATGAATGAGCCAGTAGGTACCATCAATGGCCTTTTTGACATGCCTCCATACGTGACCATCGTACTCTTCTGTTCGATGTACTTCAGTATGTCTGCGACACCCTTTCCACTGACACAGTTTAAAGCCAGCTTAGGCTTTGGCAGTGTTGCCATGAGGGTCTTCATCTGAGTGGAGTGAGCGAAGTCTTCTGTGATCACATGGGTGGCACCCATGTCTATCAGCCAGCTCACTAGCTTATCAAGGTTTGGTCTGTCCCGCACAATGTTCACAGTCTGTAAACCCCTTGCGGCTGCGATCTGAATAACAGCTTGCCCCACAGCACTGTTGCCTCCATTCTGAATGACCACATCTCCCTTATCCAAGTCCTCAAAGTCTGTCAGCATGCGATACGCCGTACATGGATTCACGGACAGTGTTACAGCGCTCAGCAGTGGGATGTCATTCGGTATCTTCCACAAGTCCTCTTCGCCGCACACTGTGTACGTTCTCCATGTCCCTATTCCCGAGACTATATTCGGCACTACCCAGTCCCCCGCTTGAAAACGCTTCACGTCCGTCCCCACGCTTAGCACCTCGGCAACGCCGTCAAAGCCGGCGATAAGAGGCAGGTGTAGTTTAATGGGGTACACACCCTGAATCATGTTGAGATCTGCCGGGTTAATCGGTGCTGCCAGCATGCGCAGGCAGATTTGGTTGGACTTCAGCGACGAAGGATCAGTTTCAAGTGTCAATGTCTTGCCCTCGAGCACTTTCATGGGATCTCCATGCTCTTTATAAGTGACAGCGAAGTATTCCGTGCTTGTCCCGACGATAGTTCGTGCGATGTTCACCATCGGCACGCAGTATGCTCGGCTCCGTATGAAACGACAGAATATGGACATGGTGATGTCTAATTATGACTAAGCCTAGGCTAAGATGAACCTAATAAATGTCTGTCTACAAATTCACTGAATATCGCTTTGAAAAAACAGTGATAAGCAATACCAAGCAAAGTCCCGTCAAAAGTCAATGTAACAGATAAATGACTACCAAATATCAAACAAGCCTAACGTTGTCGAAGATTTTTGACTGAGATCGCACTTTGACAGCAGCACCATCGTAAACATGGGCGAATAAACTGTGACATCCTGCAGAGGGCAGCACTAAAGCCGTAAGAAACCGAATTATTCCAAAAAAGTTATTGTTAGCTTATGATCACCACCGAATATTTTATAACCTAATCGCAAGATTTTTAAAATAAAAAACGCTGACACAAAATATTTAAAAAATGGTAATCACACCATATCTCCGGAAACATCCGAACCTCGATCGAACCACTACGGCCGGCCAGTGACACTCGCGACGCAAATCGAACCATATACGCCGGCCGGTGATAGAAGTCGTTCGAGAACACGCTACGTACAGAGTAAACATGAACAGCGAAGTTGTAATTGTATCAGCTGTACGAACTCCCATTGGTAAGATAAACAAAGTATGGTACTCAATTTTGCCACGATTGGAATTATGTTTGGCCAAGCAGGCTTAGGATGATGGCGGAAAGCTAGCCTTGTAGTATTGGCATTTGCATTGCCATTGCCATGACGGTGATTGACGCTAGCATGATATTGTATACTTAATGATAGCATCTGAGATATGTGCGGTTAAATAATTGTAAATTGTGTCTATTATGTTTGTCTCTCTGCTGAGACGGAGAAGTCGAAATAATACAAATAAAACAAAACAGTCCTGTGAAAACACCTTTATTATCGCGCACATACTTACTACAGACAGTTTTTAACGTAACAAGAGTCAAGACACAAGAGTAAGTGGAATATTGGTGGCTTGATGATGGTGAATTCGGCCCACATCATGTTGCGATTTCGGCCCACAGTTTTTTGTGACTTGTTACTCGGTAGATAACCTTTCTAGGGGGGCCTGGGGGGAATTTGGCGTGCCCCCAGACCTTTTTCTATGTGCCCCCGTGGCCATGCCTCCCTAGGCCTAGACCCTATCAAATGTGCCCCAGTGACCATATCCCGATAGACCATATCGAATGGGCCCCTGTGACCATGCCCTCCTAGACCCTATTGAATGTGCCCCCTAGGCCCTATTGAATGTTCCTCGTAACCATGCCTTCCTAGACCCTATCGAATGTGCCTCTGTGACTGAATAAAAAACATTTTCAACAGCTGCCCTCCTCATCTTCTGATGAGGAGGGCAGATGGAGATGGAGATGGAGGTTTTGTGTCCCTCCTAAATCCCCATCTCTGGATATGCCCCAGCAAAATATGAATGATACTATTCCAAAATTGGCTAGATGAACAGGAGACTTAACAGGAGATTTTTAAAAGATTATTCCAGATTAAGTCATTTAAGACATTCATGTCATAATAAAACATATTTACCATATGCCATAGTTTAACAAGTAAGTTAACTGCCTTTCTATTAACCAATAAAATGTGGTGCATTGATATTTATGTAATTGTTAAACCACATAATGATAGACAATCTGACAAAATTCACATAGTTAGCCATGGGACACAAATCCAACAATAAAACTCTGAGCTAATATAAATCTCTGTTTATGCTATTATAAAGTTGGCCAAAATCACCAACATGCACCCATCGAGACTCAGTACAGACCTCCAAAACAATTTCAATAGGTTTTATTTTTCTTGTGCTGAGAGGCAAAAATGGAGAATCAACAGAATTACACCCAGATTGAGGAAAGGACTGTATGATCTTTATTATTATCACAAACTCAGTGCAGTTTTTTTGTTTTCACTGATTCACATGTATTCAAAATCACAGCATTATAAACATGATATATATATATATACACCATGATAGTATGATGATCAGGGTTTTTGTTCAGAGCTGGGACCCGGTTAATTTACCCGGCTTTGGCGATCCATGTACCCGGTTATCGAGAAGGGAAGCTGTTTAGTAGCACCCGTGATTCGCGATGCTTGATACCACTTTCCGCCTTTCGAGTGCCTTTAAGTACCACAAACAGTTCAGTGTATTGATGGTGATCACGACATCGCAACCAAACATCACGGTCAGCGACTGTCATTTTTGCGTTAATAAATGGTACAGTTCATGTCATGAGTTTCTGGTTTGTGTTATTCTTCTCATTTTACTTCCCACAATTCTTAGCGTTATTTCTTATTCCTGATAGAGTCCGCCACTGCGCATTTTCATAGATGGGCGCCCCTAGTGAACTGCTGGGGTAAGAGCACATTAAGAATTTGTCAGCCATTACCGAGTGAAAGAGTGCCCTTGAAAATTGGTCAAGTGAATACTGAATGTACTACTGCATTGGATCTCATGAGGTAGCAGTAAATATGCACTAGTTACTTGCATATTCACACTGTGGCTATTATGCAGAACACACCAATATTTCAAAATCTGTCACCTGATTGGGACGAAATTGAGGGGTATTAGGTTTGGGTGTATTTTTCTGAAAAAAATGAAATTATGTCAATGGAGGTTAAATATGCTGTGAAATTTTCAAGAAAATTGTTAGACAAACTTTGCAGGAAATGAAGGAAACTTGATAATGGCCGCCTATGTAAAATCTAATGTGGTCTTACTCCTGCTCAGCAACAATGTTTAATTTGTTAATTTATTTCACAAATTAAAACAGCCTAAGACTAAGCTAAGAAGCAGAAATGTTAGAAGTTGTGGTATACAGGGTTGTATAGCCACATATGAGTATTTAAATGTTGCAGGAGTTTCAAAGAACTGCTTACGGCTATGCCTATGAAGAATGTTTGCAACCATCACGACAAAGCCCCAAATTACTATATGATGGTTCTATTTCTTACCTTGAATCGTACCTTGAATGGGTTTGGAGCAGGGAGCCTACTGGCTCTTATATAGCCCCTCCAATCGGTGGTTATTGATGTAATTTTGATATTTAGTTTTAAAGTTGTTAACTGTTATAGCATTGACACAATCGCTTAGTAGTGAGTTCTACAGCTTAATTATTTCTTGAGAAAAAAATTGTGAAGTGCATCTAGTCGGCTATGGTGTTGTACTATAGTCTATTGTGACATGCATTTAGTCCGCTATGGTGTTGTACTATAGTCTATTGTGACGTGCATCTAGTCGGCTATGGTGTTGTACTATAGTCTATTGTGACATGCATTTAGTCCGCTATGGTGTTGTACTATAGTCTATTGTGACGTGCATCTAGTCGGCTATGGTGTTGTACTATAGTCTATTGTGACATGCATTTAGTCCGCTATGGTGTTGTACTATAGTCTATTGTGACGTGCATCTAGTCGGCTATGGTGTTGTACTATAGTCTATTGTGCATCTAGTCGGCTATGGTGTTGTACTATTGTGACATGCATTTAGTCCGCTATGGTGTTGTACTATAGTCTATTGTGACGTGCATCTAGTCGGCTATGGTGTTGTATATAGTGACGTGTCACTCTATTGTCGGCTATGGTGTTGTACTATAGTCTATTGTGACGTGCGTCTAGTCGGCTATGGGGTTGTACTATAGTTTATTGTGACGTGTGTCTAGTCGGCTATGGTGTTGTACTATAATCTATTGTGACGTGCATCTAGTCGGCTATGGTGTTGTACTATAGTCTATTGTGACGTGCGTCTTGTCGGCTATGGTGTTGTACTATAATCTATTGTGACGTGCGTCTAGTCGGCTATGGTGTTGTACTATAATCTATTGTGACGTGCATCTAGTCGGCTATGGTGTTGTACTATAGTCTATTGTGACGTGCGTCTTGTCGGCTATGGTGTTGTACTATAATCTATTGTGACGTGCGTCTAGTCGGCTATGGTGTTGTACTATAATCTATTGTGACGTGCATCTTGTCGGCTATGGTGTTGTACTATAGTCTATTGTGACGTGCGTCTAGTCGGCTATGGTGTTGTACTATAGTCTATTGTGACGTGCATCTAGTCGGCTATGGTGTTGTACTGTAGTCTATTGTGACGTGCATCTAGTCGGCTATGGTGTTGTACTGTAGTCTATTGTGACGTGCATCTAGTCGGCTATGGTGTTGTACTATAGTCTATTGTGACATGCATCTAGTCGGTTATGGTGTTGTACTATAGTCTATTGTGACGTGCGTCTAGTCGGCTATGGTGTTGTACTATAGTCTATTGTGACGTGCATCTAGTCGGCTATGGTGTTGTACTGTAGTCTATTGTGACGTGCATCTAGTCGGCTATGGTGTTGTACTGTAGTCTATTGTGACGTGCATCTAGTCGGCTATGGTGTTGTACTATAGTCTATTGTGACATGCATCTAGTCGGTTATGGTGTTGTACTATAGTCTATTGTGACGTGCGTCTAGTCGGCTATGGTGTTGTACTATAGTCTATTGTCTTGTGTATTCCAGTACGAGGGGTGTTGTTTAATTCAAATAGTCTTTCCTTGTCGATGTCAGTAAATCAATTCATAATCTTGTATACTTCAATCATATTCCCCCTTTTCCTCCTATCTTTTGAGGCCACACTTTTGAAGTCTTCTAGTCTGCTGAACTACAGATTGCTTGGCAAAAGATGTGGGATAATGTTGTGCACTATTACCAGCATACCCAGTTGATTGGTGTTGGCATTTGTTAGAAACTTACCTTTATTTGGCAGTTAACACGACGCAGAAAGGAACATTAATTTGTCATTGGGTGGATCTGCTGAAGTCCCACTGCGTCTTGTCACCTACAGCTGATGGGCTGGAGGTCGTGCACTTAGTCAGTGAATAGCAACTCATACACTATAAACTAGCAGCCGTTGTCACAACGAGTCTTATACGACACCACACTTGTGATGTTAGCCGTCACATGCATTGTGTCCAGGACATAGGCTTTCTCACATCTACCACATGAATAATAAATGTCTAGTTAATAGTTATGCGTTTTGGCAGGAAAGAGATTTATTTCTCACTAAACAGACCTGGCATTTACTCCTGTTTGTGTTGTGGGGTTTTAAAATAAGTGACTGCTGTAACATTTTCCCACGTTAGTTGTCAAAATATATTAGCATTTCTTCCAGTCTTATGTCACAGTGACATTTGGTGTAAAATCCACACAGTTGCAAGTATGCTGTCCTTAAAATGTTAGCTGATTCGCCTGATTGTGAATGTGATATTTCATTCTGATTTCAATTCATTCTACATTTGTTATATTTATACCCGTATAATATAATCATTGTATTTTAAGTGGATGATATTTTGAAATTCTGTCACTCTTTGCTTCTGTTTATGTCAGACTACGATTAATACAGTGCATGTTAGATGTAGAAGTCTGTTACATTATATGACTTGGTTAATACAGTGCAGATATAGAAGTCTTACATTATGTGACTTTGTTAATACAGTGCGTGCTAGATATAGAAGTCTGTTACATTATGTGACTCGGTTAATACTGTGCGTGTTAGATATAAAATTCTGTTACATTATGTGAATCGGTTAATACTGTGCGTGCTAGATATAGAAGTAGTTACATTATGTGACTCGGTTAATACAGTGCGTGTTAGATATAGAAGTCTGTTACATTATGTGACTTGGTTCATACAGTGCGTGTTAGATATAGAAGTCTGTTACATTATGTGACTTGGTTAATACAGTGCGTGTTAGATATAGAAGTCTGTTACATTATGTGACTCGGTTAATACAGTGCGTGTTAGATATAGAAGTCTGTTACATTATGTGACTTGGTTAATACAGTGCTTGGTTCATACAGTGCGTGTTAGATATAGAAGTAGTTACATTATGTGACTCGGTTAATACAGTGCGTGTTAGATATAGAAGTCTGTTACATTATGTGACTTAGTTCATACAGTGCGTGTTAGATATTGAAGTCTGTTACATTATGTGACTTGGTTAATACAGTGCATGCTAGATATAGAAGTCTGTTACATTATGTGACTTCGTTAATACAGTGCGTGTTAGATATAGAAGTCTGTTACATTATGTGACTTAGTTCATACAGTGCGTGTTAGATATTGAAGTCTGTTACATTATGTGACTTGGTTAATACAGTGCATGCTAGATATAGAAGTCTGTTACATTATGTGACTTCGTTAATACAGTGCGTGTTAGATATAGAAGTCTGTTACATTATGTGACTTGGTTAATGCAGTGCGTGCTAGATATAGAAGTCTGTTACATTATGTGACTTGGTTAATACAGTGCGTGCTAGATTTAACAAGATTTAACAAGATTGCCATCCAGAGAATTAACTCTAGATGGCAGGTGGACAAGGAAGCCCTTTGGCTTATCGAGAGTCCAACCCTTTTATCTACATATATCCAGCCCTTCTGAGGTATGTGTCGATTTTATTTTTAAACATATTCACACTACTAGCACCCACACAATCATCAGATAATTTGTTCCATTCATTCACAGTCCTTTGTGAAAATGAGAACTTTCTTACGTCTAATCTACACTGCTCCTTTACTAATGTAACTTCATGTCCTCTAGTCTTTCTATCTTTCTTAACTGAAAAAAACATATTTCTATCAATATTTTCATAACCATTCAATATTTTAAACACTTCTATCTGATCTCCTCTCAATCTCCTGTTCTCTAGTGTTGTTAAACCACATTCTTTTAGGCGTTTTTTATAACTAAGATCCCTCAGTTTTGGTATCATTTTAGTCGCTCTCCTCTGTACTTTTTCTAGCATATCTATGTCCTTCTTGCGGTATGGCCTCCACGCTTGTATACAATATTCTAAATGAGGCCTAACTATTGTTTTGTACAGCGGTATTATTAGTTCTTTTTCTTTATATGCTGTATTTCGCCTAATCAATCCAAGGATTTGATTTCCTTTTGAAGCTGCAATTCCACACTGCTCTGAAACCTTCATGTCAGCACTAATTGTCAGCCCTAAGTCTTTTTCTTTTACAGTAGTACTTAGTACAGTTCCCCCATTGTATATTTTACATATTCGTTCCCATGTCCTGTGTGAAGGCATTTACATTTCCCAAAATTGAACAACATTTGCCACTTTTCAGACCATTTGATCAACCTGTCAAGATCATCTTGTAAATGCTGTCTATCTCCATCACTTTTAATCCTTCTAAACATTTTTGTATCATCTGCAAATTTTAACACCTTGCTAGCTATATCATCGTCCAAATTGTTTATATATATTAAGAATAATATAGGTCCCAGCACTGATCCCTGTGGAACCCCACTCAAAACTTATTTCCAGTTTGAAGCCTCCCCATCAACAACTACCCGTTGTCTTCTGTCAATCAGCCATTTTTCTATCCAGTTAATTATACCATTTCCTATGCCATGGGCCTTTAGTTTAAGCAGTAATCTTTGTTGTGGCACTTTGTCGAAAGCTTTTTGAAAATCTAAGTAGATGATATCTACTGGTGATCCATCATCTTCCCACTTAGTGATATCTTCCAAGAAACATAACATATTTGTTAAGCATGACCTCGCTTTTAGAAACCCATGTTGAGATGGGTTTATCAAGTTATGTTTAACAAGAAAATCCTCCATGTGATCTTTAATTAGTCTTTCTAATAATTTACAAATCACCGATGTTAAACTAACTGATCTATAATTATTTGACTTATTTCTCGAACCTTTTTTAAATAACGGTATAATGTTTGCTTCTTTCCATTCTAAAGGAACCACTCCCTCTTCTAATAACAAGTTGAAAACTGTTGCAAGCAGTATGCTAATTTGTTCTACAATTTCCAATAGTTTGGGTGGAATACCATCCACTCCAGGTGATTTATTATCCTTCATAGCCCTAATTTTCTTAGCTACCATTTCTGGGGTTACAATTAACTGTCTTAAATAGTCTGATTCTGCTCCCTTGAACTTAGAACTTAGTCAGACACCCCTGTGGATTTTGTAAAAAGCCTGTTGCTTCAAATCACCGAGCAGTCTGCTGCGACCGGTGCAACCAATGGGTACACATTAAATGTTGTGACATAAGTCCAGATCAATATAATCTCCTCTGTAACAATTCCTGTTCCTGGCACTGCATGAAATGTGACCATCCTAACTACAATCATTCCTTCTTCCAAGACCACTTATTGGAATGTTCTCACAACCGGTATAACAGCCTTAGTGACACAGACCAAAATAACCAAAACATTGACCCTCACACACAGATCTCTCAAACAAACACGAATCGTACATCCCAAACCTGGGATCCAACCTTTGGACCAAACCCTCAAAATGCATCAACCCCTGAACGTCGTAAGAAAACCAAAAGTAACACACTTAGCGGAATTCTAATCAATACCAACAGTGTCAAAAGCATCGCAAAGACAACCCAATTAAAAACAACTATTCAGTCAAATAATCCTGACACATATTCCTAGTCGAAACCAAAGTAGACGAAAACTACCCTACCTATTCGTTCCTACCACCTAACTATAGCGCCTCCGAAAGGACAGAAACACCCATGGTGATGGAGTTCTCATAGCCTTCCGCGATAACATTGTAGCAGAACCACTTACAAAACTAAACTCAAGCTGTGAAATAGTATGGACAAAAATCCATTTCACACAAAACAAATCCATATACTTTGCATCCTACTACTGAGCCCCCAGTGACCACCTTCAATCCCTTGAAGCTCTCCACGAATCCCTAACAAAACTGTACAGATCACAAAAAACTTCTCCTAATGTAGTTATAGCAGGTGACTTCAACCTTTCTGATATTAACTGGGGCAAGCAGCAAACCACTGACAACAGAACTGCCAGCAAGCATAACAAACTGGTAGAAATAATGAGAGAATTTGGATTACAAAACATGGTCAACGATCCCACACGAGGTGATTCCGGCAATATCCTTGACTTCATACTCACTTCTAATCCATCGATAATTGCTAACACTCACACCACTCCCGGCATGAGTGATCATGAAGCTGTGACCTTTACCATAAACCTAAATCCAATCCATAACAGTAAACCACCACACAAAGTGTTCCAATATAAATCTGCAAACTGGGATAAGCTTAAAGATGACATAAATCAACTAACAACAACATACTTTGACACGAACCCAAATTCAACACATGTCAACACAAATTGGAACTTTTTCCGGAATAATCTTACTTCATTAGTCAACAATAATATTCCCAGCCGCAACACCAAAGCAAAAACCCACCTCCCCTGGATAACACGTGAAATAATAAGAATGCAACAAAAATGCAACAAAAGCCATGAAAAAGCAAACTGGACGTAATAGTGACTGGGAAAGGTTTAGGCAACTCCGAAAACAAGCCACTAAAGCTGCAACCAAATCCTACTCAGACTATCTAAACAATCACATTGGAGACAGCCTAAAAACAAACCCAAAACAATTCTGGTCATTCATTAAGGCAAACAAACGAGAATACATTGGCATCCCTACACTGCAAGCAAACGACCAACCAATCACTAATGATCACGACAAAGCAAATGCACTTAACAACCAATTTAGTTCCGTGTTTACTCAAGAAATCTACCCCATCCCCCAACTAGCTTAGATTCTAAACTAACCTGGGCTAACCATATCACTGACATAGCTTCCAAATCTTCAAAAGTCCTAGGCATGATCAAACGAACCCTCGGACCATGCAAACCCGAAGTAAAAGAAACAACCTATAACATGCTAATTCAACCAAAACTCGAGTATGCCTCTCCCATATGGAACCCACACACTGCCACCCAAATTAAACACCTTGAAAGAGTACAACACTGTGCTGCCAGATTTGTCAGAAATGACCACAGACGCCAAACAAACACAGCAGACCTAATTGCCACCCTTCGATGGTCAACTCTTGAACGACGATGCATTATCAAACAAGCCATGACAGTTTACAAAATATTAATCAATGCAGCAGTGTTCTCTTTCTACCCTCGAGCAGTTCGAATCTGGAATATGATTCCACCACCGATTACTGAACTAGAAAGCCCCATAGCGTTTCAAACAGCGATCATGAACCTCCCTTTCACCTCACCCAATCATCTAAAGTGCCTATAAAATAAACAATCAAACTACCCACAATGCATGCACACAAACAAGCACCGTACAACTCCTGCGTTAGCACAAGTTTGGGCTGTTTGGAGTAAATCACCTAAGACCTAAGTATTCGAAAATGGACATGTCAAAGTTCAAACACTGAGTCCAGTGGCACTGAGAGTGAGATCTAACTAAGTTAAAAGTCAACCAATCCCAAATGTAAGACAAGTGACGTGTCCCGGCCCGAGCGATCATCTCTCGCTGTTCCTACGCAGCCCGGAACTTAGGCTCATCGGTTTTTTAAACAATAAACTAAACAGATTAACAATTACCTTCACCAACAGCGTTGCTGTCGAGTAGCAACCGCCTCCTGGCAGCAGACATATTCAGTTCTTGTTCCTGAACAAGGAGATCGCTGCGGCATTTTCCACACCGACACCAGTCAATTTCATCTCGGCATGGTATGCGCCTCGACATTTCCACTGCCCGTGGGCCTTCCTGTTCGTGCCCACCGGCACCCGCCTCTGCCCTATCTTCCAACACAGGCCCTTGTTTTTGTGGTTCAAACTGGTATCCAGCTGCTTCGAAATCGATTTGGTTTTCGTCGTCTTCTGAAGAATTGGAAAGCCATCTTATTTACACAGTGACAGCGCATGTGCACATAGTTTAATTGGTAAACTTACCATAGCGCCACATAACGGAATTGGGAACAAATAGTATGCAGAAAATTTACGAAGCGAGTTACGACAGTGTGACGTCACTTTCTTCTAACAATGGCGTAGTCCATAGAAATTCGGTAGTTGTGTGTTCAAAAATGTTTTCCTGGTAAACCGCTGACGTTAAAAAATTGATTGTAGTTGGAAATTGTTAGTTTGTATTAACTCTTTTAGATGCTTAACACCAAAACGTTGCCTTTTGTTTTCCTTTAACAAGTCGAATTGGACAGGAAGATATATTGGCTATCATATAACACTCACACACTGGCATATTAAGACTAGTTCATACAATGCCTTTCTTAGTGCAGTATTACTATTAACAATGTATTGCGTTATCGTCCATGGGTCACCGTTATCGACCGTGGCTTCCCTAGAAAGCACTATTTTATTTTAATTTGGCCAAAATAACCTCTCTACAGTGTGCGTAACATACACAAGCTTGCGACAGAATGCTTAACTTTTACTATTATGCAGACAATATTTGGAAAAATCTGTCATTTGGTATGACAGTTTTTTCCAAATCCTAATAAATCAGAAATAATGTTCAAATTCTACTGAAACCGATCTAATGCCAAGCATAATGGTAAGTAATGCACTTAACAAGTCGAATTGGACAGGAAGATATATTGGCTATCATATAACACACACACACTGGCATATTAAGACTACTTCACACAATGCCTTTCTTAGTGCAGTATTACTATTAACAACGTATTGCGTTATCGTCCATGGGTCGTTGTTATCATCCGTGGATCATCGTTATCGACTGTGACCTCCTTTTTAAAACACTGTTGAAACAATGTATCCCGCAGTATTATAGCTCTTGCGTCATGACATGTGGTCGTCATCGAGAGGCACATATAACATAAAGTTCGAGCACCATCACGCACATATAACATGTTTGACTGTTACGTAGATCAGAATAGTCTAGCAAAACAATCTACATACAGCAAAACAGTGATAAATCAGGAAATATACATACTTAGTGCGATCTTTTGTAGTGCACATAAACACGATGGTCACCGGTCATGTAGTTTATTCAAAAGCACTCAAAACACCCTCATCGTCTCACAGATTGGACGATAACTATAATCAGACGATAACTTGATGCTTTTCCTGGGCCATATCATACAGATAAAATATTTTGGGTGAGTCCAAATGACTGTTCTGATAGCCACAGAGATGTTCTTTAATAGAAATAAAAATCTCCTACTATTCGTCACACGTTTGTGTTAAAAAGAAAGAAAACAGGGCCCCAGATGATAACGCAAAAAACTTCCCCAAACCTGAGTCGGCAGAGAAAAAAGAAAAAGTACCAAAAGGTACATCTGAAAAATAGCAGTGCATTTTGTTACTACATACATCAGGATATATGTACAGCTAATTATGCATGTTATCGATTAATAATTTTACATGAATATGCCTTTAGAAAAAGTGGTCCTCGGACGATAACACCAATATTCCCCATGACCAATATATTGTAGAAAAGTCAGGTTATTTGCAAATTGCTTTAATCACAAGGCAGTAACAACATAGACACATGTGGTGTTCTAATAAAGTCATAAACACGGTGCATATTCACTGTTTAAGATGATTACTAACTGATTTAAAAGGCCAAAAACTACCAATTAATTATAAAGACAAACTATACATTCCCAAAAGGTATCATCGAGCCGGATAAACACAGCATATTTCCACACTTTAAGTCACATAATTACTCAGGATACATGTCTAAACATGCTGTCTTCATTGGATTTGACCATATATATATATATATATATATATTCATAACTCATTAAATGATCTTCTAAAACTAGTTTTATGTAAGTAATCAGAAAAAATAAATCAACAACACAAATTAAAAACAAACAAGTACAACTAAAGCTGGGTGTTTTGTTTGAAAGTGGGAGAATGTTTAAACAGATTTCCCCCACTTGGTGAGATTGGGAAGACATGGAATACAAGTGATCTGTGTGTTGTAGGTAGCTTCAATGGCGCCCTGGCCTCCCAGCCAGCCCATGTCTTGGGGGCACTGACCATCAAAGAGGTATTAAGGCGAGCCAGTGTCCAGCCTGAAGATGTGTCAGAAGTCATCCTTGGTCAAGTTCTTACTGCAGGTAGGGTGCTATCTACACTCTATAGTAAAGATGTATCAAAATGTCCCAAAATAGTTTTGACAGCGTAAAGAGAACTGTACATTATGAAAAAGAAAAACCTTCCACAAATTCTGTCAGTAATCAATTGTGGATGTTTTGCTTAATTGCACAGTTTATTTTCTGTTGCAGTTCATTTCGCCCATTGCAACTCGTAGTCACTGATGTTCTTGCCTAGTGCATGTACAGTTTTAAATAAATATGCATGTATTCAGTTTAATAATAGAAATTGTAGCTTTTTATTATCATAAAAAGAATTGACTTTGATTGTTAGATTGCACAACTTGCAAAAGTATGAAAAGCATTACATTATTGATCCAGACCACGTTTGACATTTCCTGCTGAGTGTTCACTTAGCCCAGTCAAAAAATGGTTTGCTAAAGTTTGTTTAATGATGTGATATTAAGTAAAAAGTACATTTTCATCAAGGGATTAGCATAAAGTAGTGGTCTGGTCTTGCAATGTGATTATGAAATAAAAATATTGAATTACAGAAGCAGGTTGGATCTGGATGGTTTTATACTGATAAAGGTTTCATGGTAAATAAATAGGATCAAAGTACATCTCCAAGATCACCAATGGATCACTTGACTACTCCACCACAGTCATCAAAATTGAAATATCCAGTACATCACGGTTTGCCTAGGTCACAATCATATTTTTGCGTCTTACCTCTGTCAAGCTTTGTCTTTGCCAATAATGTTGATAACAGTTATATATGTCAATTATATTACTATTGTTGCATGACATCTCATAAATCAAACATTTCCGCGTACAGTTGTCTCTTTTAAAACTTTGCGTTATGTTTTTGACATAAAGAAACATTTTTGTGACCACAATTTCAACAAAATATATGATGGAATGTCCGAACCGACCATATGGCTTGACGAAAGTTTAGCAAGGCAACTGGTCACAAGATGGATAGGTTAACTAACATGAATGAAACAGATCTGTGTGTTTGTGTGTAGGTCAAGGGCAGAACCCAGCAAGGAACGCGAGCATCAGTGCAGGTATCCCTGACTATGTGCCAGCCTGGGGAGTGAACCAGTTGTGTGGGTCGGGTCTGAGAGCTGTAGCACTCGGCTTCCAGGCCATACGACTTGGCGATGCTTCAATTGTTGTAGCCGGGGGCCAGGAGAGCATGAGCAAGGTAAGATGCTTCTAAGTCTATCCTTTGTTTTTCCTCGTACTTGGGTGAGGGCTGCTGTACTGTTGCACTGCTCTAGCTGGTGTTGCCCTCCACTGCTTTCTGTCAGCACCCCCTCCTTGCTGTTGTTGCCCTCCACTGCTTTCTGTCAGCACCCCCTCCTTGCTGTTGTTGCCCTCCATTGCTCCATGTCAGCACCCCCTCCTTGCTGTTGTTGTCCTCCACAGCTCCCTGTCAGCACCCCCTCCTTGCTGTTGTTGCCCTCCATTGCTCCATGTCAGCACCCCCTCCTTGCTGTTGTTGTCCTCCACAGCTCCCTGTCAGCACCCCCTCCTTGCTGTTGTTGCCCTCCATTGCTCCATGTCAGCACCCCCTCCTTGCTGTTGTTGTCCTCCACTGCTCCCTGTCAGCACCCCCTCCTTGCTGTTGTTGCCCTCCATTGCTCCATGTCAGCACCCCCTCCTTGCTGTTGTTGTCCTCCACAGCTCCCTGTCAGCACCCCCTCCTTGCTGTTGTTGCCCTCCATTGCTCCATGTCAGCACCCCCTCCTTGCTGTTGTTGTCCTCCACTGCTCCCTGTCAGCACCCCCTCCTTGCTGTTGTTGCCCTCCACTGCTCCCTGTCAGCACCCCCTCCTGGCTGTTGTTGCCCTCCACTGCTCTCTGTCAGCACCCCCTCCTGGCTATTTTTGCCCTCCACTGCTCCCTGTCAGCACCCCTCCTTGCTGTTGTTGCCCTCTACTGCTCTCTGTCAGCACCCCCTCCTTGCTGTTGTTGCCCTCCACTGCTCCCTGTCAGCACCCCTTCTTGCTGTTGTTGCCCTCCACTGCTCCCTATCAGCACCCCCTCCTTGCTGTTGTTGCCCTCCACTGCTCCCTGTCAGCACCCCCTCCTGGCTGTTGTTGCCCTCCACTGCTCCCTATCAGCACCCCCCTCCTGGTTGTTGTTGCCCTCCACTGCTCTCTGTCGGCACCCCCTCCTGGCTATTTTTGCCCTCCACTGCTCCCTGTCAGCACCCCTTCTTGCTGTTGTTGCCCTCTACTGCTCTCTGTCAGCACCCTCTCCTTGCTGTAGTTGCCCTCCACTGCTCCCTATCAGCACCCCCCTCCTGGTTGTTGTTGCGCTCCACTGCTCTCTGTCAGCACCCCCTCCTGGCTATTTTTGCCCTCCGCTGCTCCCTGTCAGCACCCCTCCTTGCTGTTGTTGCCCTCTACTGCTCTCTGTCAGCACCCCCTCCTTGCTGTAGTTGCCCTCCACTGCTCCCTATCAGCACCCCCTCCTTGCTGTTGTTGCCCTCCGCTGCTCTCTGTCAGCACCCCCTCCTTGCTGTTGTTGCCCTCCACTGCTTTCTGTCAGCACCCCCTCCTTGCTGTTGTTGCCCTCCACTGCTCTGTGTCGGCACCCCCTCCTGGCTATTTTTGCCCTCCACTGCTCCCTGTCAGCACCCCTTCTTGCTGTTGTTGCCCTCTACTGCTCTCTGTCAGCACCCCCTCCTTGCTGTAGTTGCCCTCCACTGCTCCCTATCAGCACCCCCTCCTTGCTGTTGTTGCCCTCCGCTGCTCTCTGTCAGCACCCCCTCCTTGCTGTTGTTGCCTTCCATTGCTCCCTGTCAGCACCCCCTCCTTGGTATTGTTGCCCTCCATTGCTCCGTGTCAGCACCCCTCCTTGCTACTGTTGCCTTCCACTGCTCTCTGTCAGCACCCCTCCTTGCTGTCGTTGCCCTCCACTGCTCCCTATTAAAATCTCTGTTTTTAGTGCAATGTTGTAAATGGACAATGGAGTTATTGAATTTTCCTCAAACATCCTTCTCCCCAGTACTCCCTACTGTGATCTTTCCCTGTGTCTGTCATGCAGTAAGTGTACAGCTCTATCCCATTTTTGTTTGCATACATTTTTAATGAAAACATCATAATAAAATAGTTTCCTACCTTCTTGTGTCCAGGGTACAAGTATCAAATGTCAAACTAATAGTAGCATGAATACTTTTAATGCTACGTAGATTTTCAGCAATTGCTAGTGGATTTCATTTGATGTAGGTTTATTTTGATGCTTTATGGATGGACACACTTTATTGTAATAACTCAAAGATACAGATTTCGACCCTGTATGTTTGTGACAGATCTGCACAGTGCACAGTCAGGACTGGAATAACTTGACCCTTGGCAGTTGTGTACTTGACAGAACTGACCCTTGGCAGAGTACAGTTGTGTACTTGACAGAACTGACCCTTGGCAGAGTACAGTTGTGTACTTGGCAGAACTGATCCTTGGCAGAGTACAGTTGTGTACTTGACAGAACTGACCCTTGGCAGAGTACACTTGTGTACTTGACAGAACTGACCCTTGGCAGAGTACAGTTGTGTACTTGACAGAACTGACCCTTGGCAGAGTACAGTTGTGTACTTGACAGAACTGACCCTTGGCAGAGTACAGTTGTGTACTTGACAGAACTGACCCTTGGCAGAGTACAGCTGTGTACTTGACAGAACTGACCCTTGGCAGAGTACAGTTGTGTACTTGACAGAACTGACCCTTGGCAGAGTACAGTTGTGTACTTGACAGAACTGACCCTTGGCAGAGTACAGTTGTGTACTTGACAGAACTGACCCTTGGCAGAGTACAGCTGTGTACTTGACAGAACTGACCCTTGGCAGAGTACAGTTGTGTACTTGACAGAACTGACCCTTGGCAGAGTACAGTTGTGTACTTGACAGAACTGACCCTTGGCAGAGTACAGCTGTGTACTTGACAGAACTGACCCTTGGCAGAGTACAGCTGTGTACTTGACAGAACTGACCCTTGGCAGAGTACAGTTGTGTACTTGACAGAACTGACCCTTGGCAGAGTACAGTTGTGTACTTGACAGAACTGACCCTTGGCAGAGTACAGTTGTGTACTTGACAGAACTGACCCTTGGCAGAGTACAGTTGTGTACTTGACAGAACTGACCCTTGGCAGAGTACAGTTGTGTACTTGACAGAACTGACCCTTGGCAGAGTACAGTTGTGTACTTGACAGAACTGACCCTTGGCAGAGTACAGTTGTGTACTTGACAGAACTGACCCTTGGCAGAGTACAGTTGTGTACTTGACAGAACTGGCAGAGTACAGTTGTGTACTTGACAGAACTGACCCTTGGCAGAGTACAGTTGTGTACTTGACAGAACTGACCCTTGGCAGAGTACAGTTGTGTACTTGACAGAACTGACCCTTGGCAGAGTACAGCTGTGTACTTGACAGAACTGACCCTTGGCAGAGTACAGTTGTGTACTTGACAGAACTGACCCTTGGCAGAGTACAGTTGTGTACTTGACAGAACTGACCCTTGGCAGAGTACAGTTGTGTACTTGACAGAACTGACCCTTGGCAGAGTACAGTTGTGTACTTGACAGAACTGACCCTTGGCAGAGTACAGCTGTGTACTTGACAGAACTGACCCTTGGCAGAGTACAGTTGTGTACTTGACAGAACTGCTCCCACAACTACGGGGCTCTACCATAACATGAGCCTGTTTGTTTGTTAGTCTAGCGTCACAAGTATTTGATCACTACGTTTGTTAATCTGGCATCACAAGTATTTGCTCTTTCATCTTTGAGTTTGTTAGTCTGGCATCACAAGTATTTGCTCTTTCATCTTTGAGTTTGTTAGTCTAGCATCACAAGCATTTGATCTTTGAGTTTGTTAGTCTAGCATCACAAGCATTTGCTCTTTGATCTTTGAGTTTGTTAGTCTAGCATCACAAGCATTTGATCTTTGAGTTTGTTAGTCTAGCATCACAAGCATTTGATCTTTGAGTTTGTTAGTCTAGCATCACAGGCATTTGATCTTTGAGTTTGTTAATCTAGCATCACAAGCATTTGATCTTTCATCTTTGAGTTTGTTAGTCTGGCATCACAAGCATTTGCTCTTTGATCTTTGAGTTTGTTAGTCTGGCATCACAAGCATTTGATCTTTGAGTTTGTTAGTCTAGCATCACAAGCATTTGATCTTTGAGTTTGTTAGTCTAGCATCACAAGCATTTGATCTTTGAGTTTGTTAGTCTAGCATCACAAGCATTTGCTCTTTGATCTTTGAGTTTGTTAGTCTGGCATCACAAGCATTTGATCTTTGAGTTTGTTAGTCTGGCATCACAAGCATTTGATCTTTGAGTTTGTTAGTCTAGCATCACAAGCATTTGATCTTTGAGTTTGTTAGTCTAGCATCACAAGCATTTGATCTTTCATCTTTGAGTTTGTTAGTCTGGCATCACAAGCATTTGCTCTTTGATCTTTGAGTTTGTTAGTCTGGCATCACAAGCATTTGATCTTTGAGTTTGTTAGTCTAGCATCACAAGCATTTGATCTTTCATCTTTGAGTTTGTTAGTCTGGCATCACAAGCATTTGCTCTTTGATCTTTGAGTTTGTTAGTCTGGCATCACAAGCATTTGATCTTTGAGTTTGTTAGTCTAGCATCACAAGCATTTGCTCTTTGATCTTTGAGTTTGTTAGTCTGGCATCACAAGCATTTGATCTTTGAGTTTGTTAGTCTGGCATCACAAGCATTTGATCTTTGAGTTTGTTAGTCTGGCATCACAAGCATTTGCTCTTTGATCTTTGAGTTTGTTAGTCTAGCATCACAAGGATTTGATCTTTGAGTTTGTTAGTCTGGCATCACAAGCATTTGCTCTTTGATCTTTGAGTTTGTTAGTCTAGCATCACAAGCATTTGATCTTTGAGTTTGTTAGTCTGGCATCACAAGCATTTGCTCTTTGATCTTTGAGTTTGTTAGTCTAGCATCACAAGCATTTGATCTTTGAGTTTGTTAGTCTAGCATCACAAGCATTTGCTCTTTGATCTTTGAGTTTGTTAGTCTAGCATCACAAGCATTTGATCTTTGAGTTTGTTAGTCTAGCATCACAAGCATTTGATCTTTGAGTTTGTTAGTCTAGCATCACAAGCATTTGATCTTTGAGTTTGTTAGTCTAGCATCACAAGTATTTGCTCTTTGAGTTTGTTAGTCTAGCATCACAAGCATTTGATCTTTGAGTTTGTTAGTCTAGCATCACAAGCATTTGCTCTTTGATCTTTGAGTTTGTTAGTCTAGCATCACAAGCATTTGATCTTTGAGTTTGTTAGTCTAGCATCACAAGCATTTGATCTTTGAGTTTGTTAGTCTAGCATCACAAGCATTTGCTCTTTGATCTTTGAGTTTGTTAGTCTGGCATCACAAGCATTTGATCTTTGAGTTTGTTAGTCTGGCATCACAAGCATTTGATCTTTGAGTTTGTTAGTCTAGCATCACAAGCATTTGATCTTTGAGTTTGTTAGTCTAGCATCACAAGCATTTGATCTTTGAGTTTGTTAGTCTAGCATCACAAGCGTTTGCTCTTTGATCTTTGAGTTTGTTAGTCTGCTATCACAGGCATTTGATCTTTTGGAGTTTGTTAATCTAGCATCACAAGCATTTGATCTTTCATCTCTTTGAGTTTGTGTCTGCATCACAAGTATTTGCTCTTTGATCTTTTGAGTTTGTTAGTTGTCTGGCATCACAAGCAAGCATTTGATTCCTTTGAGTTTGTTGGTCTATATCAAGGCATTTGACTTTTGAGTTTGCTCCAGTATCACAAGCATTTGATCTTGGAAAGTTTATGTTAGTCTAGCATCACAAGTATTTGTTTCTTTGATCTTTGAGTTTGCTGTCTGGCATCACAAGCATTTGATCTTTGGAGTTTGTTAGTTCAGGGCATCACAAGCATTTGATCTTTGAGTTTGTTAGTCTAGCATCACAAGCATTTGATCTTTCATCTTTGAGTTTGTTAGTCTGGCATCATGCACTTGCTCTTTGATCTTTGAGTTTGTTAGTCTAGCATCACAAGCATTTGATCTTTGAGTTTGTTAGTCTAGCATCACAAGCATTTGATCTTTCATCTTTGAGTTTGTTAGTCTGGCATCACAAGCATTTGCTCTTTGATCTTTGAGTTTGTTAGTCTGGCATCACAAGCATTTGATCTTTGAGTTTGTTAGTCTAGCATCACAAGCATTTGCTCTTTGATCTTTGAGTTTGTTAGTCTGGCATCACAAGCATTTGATCTTTGAGTTTGTTAGTCTGGCATCACAAGCATTTGATCTTTGAGTTTGTTAGTCTGGCATCACAAGCATTTGCTCTTTGATCTTTGAGTTTGTTAGTCTAGCATCACAAGGATTTGATCTTTGATCTTTGAGTTTGTTAGTCTGGCATCACAAGCATTTGCTCTTTGATCTTTGAGTTTGTTAGTCTAGCATCACAAGCATTTGATCTTTGAGTTTGTTAGTCTGGCATCACAAGCATTTGCTCTTTGATCTTTGAGTTTGTTAGTCTAGCATCACAAGCATTTGATCTTTGAGTTTGTTAGTCTAGCATCACAAGCATTTGCTCTTTGATCTTTGAGTTTGTTAGTCTAGCATCACAAGCATTTGATCTTTGAGTTTGTTAGTCTAGCATCACAAGCATTTGAAGTTTGCATTTGATCTTTGAGTTTGTTAGTCTAGCATCACAAGCATTTGATCTTTGAGTTTGTTAGTCTAGCATCACAAGCATTTGATCTTTGAGTTTGTTAGTCTAGCATCACAAGCATTTGATCTTTGAGTTTGTTAGTCTAGCATCACAAGCATTTGATCTTTGAGTTTGTTAGTCTAGCATCACAAGCATTTGCTCTTTGATCTTTGAGTTTGTTAGTCTGGCATCACAAGCATTTGATCTTTGAGTTTGTTAGTCTGGCATCACAAGCATTTGATCTTTGAGTTTGTTAGTCTAGCATCACAAGCATTTGATCTTTGAGTTTGTTAGTCTAGCATCACAAGCATTTGATCTTTGAGTTTGTTAGTCTAGCATCACAAGCGTTTGCTCTTTGATCTTTGAGTTTGTTAGTCTGGCATCACAAGCATTTGATCTTTGAGTTTGTTAGTCTGGCATCACAAGCATTTGATCTTTCATCTTTGAGTTTGTTAGTCTGGCATCACAAGCATTTGATCTTTGATCTTTGTGTTTGTTAGTCTAGCATCACAAGCATTTGATCTTTGAGTTTGTTAGTCTGGCATCACAAGCATTTGATCTTTGAGTTTGTTAGTCTGGCATCACAAGCATTTGATCTTTGAGTTTGTTAGTCTAGCATCACAAGCATTTGCTCTTTCATCTTTGAGTTTGTTAGTCTGGCATCACAAGCATTTGCTCTTTCATCTTTGAGTTTGTTAGTCTGGCATCACAAGCATTTGATCTTTGAGTTTGTTAGTCTGGCATCACAAGCATTTGATCTTTGAGTTTGTTAGTCTGGCATCACAAGCATTTGATCTTTGAGTTTGTTAGTCTAGCATCACAAGCATTTGCTCTTTCATCTTTGAGTTTGTTAGTCTAGCATCACAAGCATTTGCTCTTTGATCTTTGTGTTTGTTAGTCTAGCATCACAAGCATTTGCTCTTTGATCACTAAGTTTGTTAGTATAGCATCACAATTATTGACCCTTTGATCACTAAGTTTGTCACTCTAGCATCACAAGTATTTGATCTTTGATCACTACGTTTGTTAGTCTACCATCAAAAGATTTGATCTTTGAGTTTGTTAGTCTAGCATCACAATTATTTACCCTTTGATCACTGAGTTTGTCATTAAAAATTATGCTTGTCTCACAAATAGAAGTAAATAATACTTTATCACAAGTTTTTCATTCAAAGCAAATGTATATTAAAACGGAATACGGCTGTATTCCTTCAGAAATCTGCATTTTATACAGGTTATCCATAATTATGATAATGATGTGGCTGATCTGCTCTTGAAAGATGACAGTCATCAAACACAGCAGGATTTTCTTATCAAGTTTTACAATTGTGTGTGTGTGCATGTAGAGTTCTTGTGGTTACCCCATTTCATACACTTCTTGTAGGTGCCTCATTGCATACACTTCTTATAGGCACCCCGTTGCATACACTTCTTGTACGTGCCCCAATGCATATACTTGTAGGTGCCCCATTGCATACACTTCTTGTACACACCCAATTGCATACAGTTATAGACACCCCATTGCATACACTTGTAGACGGCACTCAATTGCATACACTTCTTGTAGGCATCCCATTGCATACACTTTTGGTAGTTGCCCCATTGCATACACTTCTTGTAGGTGCCCCATTGCATACACTTCTTGTATGTGCCCCATTACATACACTTCTTGTAGGCACCCAATTGCATACACTTGTAGGCGCCTCATTGCGTACACCTTCGGAATGGGACCAAGATGGGAGACTTGGGCCTGGTTGACACGTGTGTACACGACGGACTAACAGATGTCTTCAACAACTACCACATGGGAATCACAGGTAATTACCTACATACTTCAGAATGACAGTACTTTATACTGACATGCTCGTAGGTCAGTGTCAACAATATACTTTCTAATGAGAGCATTGTGTCCAGCAGCTCGCAAATCTGTAAGAGCTTTTCTAGAATAAAAATTCCAATAATCCAAAAACAGTAGGATGTGGGTGGGTCTTGAATAATAATAATAATAATAATCATATTAATTTTATATATAAAGTCATATCCATTAATGTTTGCAGTGCTGCACATAAAGCTAATACATAAAAAATACAAATAAAACACTTTTAAAAGAAAAATACATAACTTAAAATAATACAAATCAGTAGATTTAAGCAAATTCTTGTTTATGTATAAATATATAAATAAGTAGATTGTTTACTTAAGATAAAATTAATATAAATATCACTCCACCAAGCTAATTCATCAATAAGAAATATAAACATCAAATAGTTAAAACAAGTAAAGCAGGGTTTACATGGATTAGGAGAAGATCTGTGTAATTACACCAGAAACCAATTGGGGAGGAATAATTTTGTTGAAATTTCATTCCCGGCTGAATTTTTTACAATATTTGGCTTTCTATTCAGTGGATTGGTAATGTATAAATTGTGCCATTGTCTTTTGGGATACCATTTGGGGGAGTCAATTCTGACCAGTCGGTTTGGGATTATTGGCATTATTTTATATTTATGAATGAATGGTCATATACAATGGAAATCTCTCTTTTCTTCAACAATAACAGATATAATATAGTGGCTAATTATTAAATTATACATGTAAACAATTGTTGAAAATGGGCAAGAAGAAGTGTAACACTTATAATCACTAGCCCTGTTACACTATTGTACAACACAGTACAAATTTACACGTTGAGGCATCACCAAGAATACATAAGACATAATTATCATGTTCAAATCATGGCAGGCCGTTTGTAAAAAAGAAGTTAAAGTACTAATATAACCCTAACGCCAGTCATTTTGTCAAAAATATCTACTCATTAAATACATAACTATTCAATAATTATTATTTGTTTTTAAAAAGATCAGTAGAAAATGTATAAAGCAGACATGAAGAGATTACATCACACATTAAATGAATAGTACTGTTAGAATAAAAACTTAAAAACCGAGTACATGATTACATTAATGGCCATTACATGTACATTGTTTACAACTTCCTGGTTGTTACAAGATGTAGGAGTATTTTTAAATTATTATTATTGTCATCACTAATTTATCATATATCTTGATTGAAATTGTATTATTGTACGATGTACAATTACCAATCTGACAGCAAAAAAAGTATCTACTTAGAGCACAATTAAATGTGCTAGTTGCAATGCACCAGGGGGGAGTAAACAAGTTTACACCACAACTCTCCCTGTTTCCAACTAACCATTAATATGAATACATACAATTTATATATATGTATATGTCTATATATATATATGTATGTATGTAAATATATAATTATGTATGTATATATATATATGGATGTATGTAAATATATAATTATATATATATATGGCCCGCTATTCAAACATAGTTCAAAGGATACACACAACTAATACACCATACAATGTGTAATAAATGTGGGCTAACAATGTGTAAAAATGTTTGCATTAGCATGAGTGACTAATGTTTGAGAATTATTTTCGTCTAAATACTATTTAATCGATACCATGCAATACGCAACTTTCCGTGTGCATTAAACTGAGAAAGAAACATGCTTTATTCTAATATTAAATATTATGTGCAAGCCTTAAAATAGATTACATATGTATGCGTGAATGATTTATGTGTAATCCCAGTCAAATTTTGCAGAGACCGTTTCCCTTGTTTTTTTAAGGGAACAAATTTATCGACAATGCACTCAATTTCACTCTTTAAGATATTCTAGCATTCGGTTGCTGTCTTATTCTTCAGTGTGTTATTCTCTGTGAATCCTCCCCCAGTACTAAATATTTCCTCATGTCCTTATATCTTCCTTTGTGGAAATTTCTCCCATATTGCTTTTTACTATTCCTTTCTGATTTTACTTTGATGGTAAAATGTATCTGGTTGTGATCACTACTCCCCAGTGGCTCACATATCTTGACATTGTCAACTAATTCTTTCTGTGAGGACAAAACTAAGTCTAACACATTCTCTCCCCTGGTTGGTTCTAGCACATGTTGAGAAAGGAAACTATCTTGTATTAGAACTAAAAAAAACTTATGGTCGTCAATCCCTGTACTCTGTAGAGATTTCCATTGTATATGACCATGGTTAAAATCCCCCATAATAATACAGTCCCATTTGCTCACTTCCCTTGTAGCATTTTGTACTTTTTCATTCTCTCCTATGCTTATGTTTGGAGTTTGATAAACTAACCCAACCTTTAACGTTGAGTTTCCTGTAACTATTGCACCAAACAGCTTCTTTGCAATCTGCTTCTCTTTCTAGTTTTATTTCATCAGCCTGGATAGATTTTTTAAATATTTAAAACAATTCCACCTCCCCTTCTTCCTATTCTATCTTTCCTAAACGTTACGTAGCCTGTCAGTCCCAATTCGGCATCTGATATATCGGTGGTGGCATATAATGTTTAGTTCACTCCTTTTGTTTACTTTGCTCCTTGCATTTAAACAAATGCATTTATATCCAGCTTCAAAACAGTTTTCCAGGCTGTTCTTTGCTAATTTATGTGTGCTGTCTTTATCTATGCTTCCAGCTTCAGGCTTCTCTGTGAATCCCCCTACGCATCTAGTTTAAATAAATGCAACCTCTCCCATTGTCAACAGATCGCGGCAGGTTCTCTGAGAAAACTGCTGCCCCCCTTCCACTTAGATGGAGGCCATTTCTCATGTACATACCTTCCCTCCCAACAAAATATCCCCATAAATCTATGAATCCCACCCCCTCTTCTTCACACATCTGCTCAACAGTTTCTATACGTTGGCCCCCTTCCTCCCATTACTCGCAAAATTCCTGAGAGAATAATCTGTTCAACTCTTGCATTCTCTAACTTCCTCACTAACTGTCTGTACTTCTGTACTATCCCAGTTGTTCCCTCCCTGTCTGCATTATTTGTCCCTACATGTACTAGTATAGACCCTCCCTTGCTATGCCCCAATACCTTCTCTTTTTAGTCATTTGTTCTATCCTAGCCTGCGGCAAACAAACAACAACGTCATCCCCTTCGCTTAGTGTCTTATCTGTCTTTCTCAGAATGGAGTCGCCCATGAACACCCTCTTTTTTCTCAATGCCCCCTCAATCACTGCTTCAGAGTAGCTCCTTCTCTGGTTTGCATCTGTCTGGTTGTTGTCTTTTCTCCGTGTCACATTCACTTCTGTTCCATTCTTTCATGTCGCATTTTCTCTTGTCACCTTTCCTCCTGTCATCATCCCTTCTATAGACTTCTGTTCTGTCACATTTACTCTCACTTCCTTTCGTCCTGTCAACTTTCCTCCCATTGCATTTTCTTCTCTCCTCTCCCATCCCATTTTCCCTTCTACCTCCTATATATATATATATATATATCGTTAAATTGATTATATAATTATTAATACCAATATTGTATTGCTGTTGTATAAAGTTGGGAATAAACGTGGTTTGATTTGTTACAGCTGCAAACAGATCATATCTTTTTATGAGATTGATCCTTTTCTGATTGTTTGCGTTTTTGTAACATACATTTACACGGAGAATTGTAATCATGGCAGTGTAATCAAGGACAATTATGATTAATTTGCCTTCAGTAACAGTGTGATTACTCAGAAATTGTCGACAACTACAGATGATTACATTTACCAAGTATGAATCCTCCCATCTTTGCTACAAAGCCCTTAAACTGTTAAAAAAAAGAATCAATGTTGAGTTGTTGTTTTTGATGTCACATGACATGTGTGTGTTTGTGACAGCGGAGAACATCGCAAAGCAGTGGTCGCTGTCACGCGAAGATCAGGACGACTTCGCCCTTCAGTCTCAGTTGAAGTGTGAGTCCGCTCAGAAGGCGGGCCATTTCGACAAGGAACTCATCTCTGTCACCATCCCTGACAGGAAAGGTAGGCACACTCTCTTGTCTCCATCCCTGACAGGAAAGGTAAGCACACACTCTTGTCTCCATTCCTGACAGGAAAGATAAGCACACACTCTTGTCTCCATCCCTGACAGGAAAGATAAGCACACACTCTTGTCTCCATCCCTGACAGGAAAGGTAAGCACACACTCTTGTCTCCATCCCTGACAGGAAAGGTAAGCACACACACTTGTCTCCATCCCTGACAGGAAAGGTAAGCACACACTCTTGTCTCCATCCCTGACAGGAAAGTTAAGCACACACTCTTGTCTCCATCCCTAATGGAAGAGGTAGGCACACTCTCTCTTATCTCCATCCCATACAGGAAAGGTAGGCACACTCTTGTCTCCATCCCAAACAGGAAATGTAGGCGTACTATCTCTTGTCTCCATCCCTAACAGGAAAGGTATGCATACTCTCTCTTGTCTCCATCCCTAAGAGGCAAGGTAGGCACACTCTCTCTTGTCTCCATCCCTGACAGGAAAGTTAGGCACACTCTCTCTTGTCTCCATCTCTGACAGAAAAGGTAGGCACACTCTCTCTATTCTCCATCCCTAGCAGGACAGTTAGGCATACTCTCTCTTGTCTCCATCCCTAACAGGAAATGTAGGCATACTCTATATTGTCTCCATCCCTAACAGGAACAGTAGACACACTCTCTTGTCTCCATCCCTAGCAGGAAAGGTAGGCACACTCTTTTGTCTCCATCCCAAACAGGAAAGGTAGGCTTACTCTCTCTTGTCTCCATCCTAACAGGAAAGGTAGGCACACTTTCTCTTGTCTCCATCCTTAACAGGAAAGGTAGGCATACTCTCTCGTGTCTCAATCCCTAAAAGGAAAGGTAGGCATACTCTCTCTTGTCTCCATCCCTAACAGGAAAGGTAGGCACACTCTCTCTTGTCTCCTTTCCTAAGAGAAAAGATAGGCATACTATCTCTTGTCTCCATCCCTAACAGGAAAGGTAGGCATACTCTCTCTTGTCTCCATCCCTAACATGAACGGTAGGCATACTCTCTCTTGTCACTATCCCTAACAGAAAAGGTAGGCACACTCTCTTGTCTCCATCCCAAACAGGAAAGGTAGGCACACTCTCTCTTGTCTCCATCCCTAACATGAAAGGTAGGCACACACTCTCTTGTCTCCAACCCTGACAGGAAAGGTAGGCACACTCTCTCTCGTCTCCATCCCTAACATGAAAGGTAGGCACGCTCTCTCTTGTCTCTAACCCTGACAGGAAAGGCAGGCATATTCTCTCCTGTCTCCATCCCTGACAGGAAAGGTATGGACACTCTCTCTTGTCTCCAACCCTGACAGGAAAGGTAAGCTTACTCCTGTCTTGTCTTCAGCTCATCAAGATGTGCTGCAGAGTAGTATTAAATACTGCTAACTAGAAGTTATTGCTGGTGTGACTACTTGTATCCACCAGGTGGCGTAATTGTTTAGATTCATCCACCAGGCGGCGGTACTATTTTTATCATACATTGTGTAAGTTATCCAGGAACCTGTATAAACATGACTTTACACGGTTAGTATTTTAGACTGATGGGTAATTATTATCCAGTCTGTTAATAGTTATATTTTGTATAATGATTCCTGTTTCATATATATATATATGTATTTGTAAAATTGTGATCCTCTATGTACCATGACATGTGGTTAGAGTGAATAAAATGCTATCCTATTCTATTCTATTGTGGAAAGAAGGCTCCTCCTCCTGGGAAAGAATTGTTCTCACGTAGGGTGCATTTACTTTATTTATTATGGTACATTAAACAGTGAATAAACATGTTTCTTCTAAATGTTAGAAATATGAAATTGTGATTCTGCTGTAGATTTATTTTTGAAATTCCTCCTTTGTTGGTTTGAAATTAGTAGATTGTTAGTAGGGTTGGAACAAAACATTACTTCATATTATGCATATCGCGAAACATAAATATATGATAAATATTGCAGACTACAGTGACTAGTAAGACATAACAACAGAAAAATACATTTGTCAGGAGTGAAATATCAATGAATCAACACTGAACAACAATGGCATAATTGCTTCTGCAGTGATAGTGTTGAGAGTCTTGCGATTGAGTAGGCGGTAGTCAACCATGGTAGTTTGTCTGCTCTGCCAGTCACTGCACATTCGAGTAAGCCAAACAAAGTGATGGTGTTTTAACTGAACAAGGCTGTACTATTATTTTAAGTAGTATTTAATACTACTCTGTAGATCACAATCATAGCTTGTCGACTGAAGAAATGCTGTTAAACTTTAAAACGACATCAGGAATCGTTGAATTTTTCTTAGTATTTCGCTATGTGTCCCTATTACTCAGGTAGGCATTGCAAACACTTGGACGAAATCTGGTTACATGAATAAGAAACTTTAAAGTTGTGGTAATGGTTTTAATCAGTGTGATTTGTGTTGACGATTTACTGCTTCACAATTTGACAAAGATGACTTGAATCATTTTGTTTGTCTACTGTCATTGCATATATACAATAGCATATCGCAGTATGGATACCCCTATCCCTCCAGGTGGAACTATCTGAAGTATTGTCTTGTGACATTGTTGCAGGGAATATTGAGGTGACAAAGGATGAATTTCCACGCCCCGGCTCCACAGCTGCTGCCTTCCAGAAGCTGAGGCCCTGCTTCATCAAAGACGGCACCGTCACCCCAGGAAACTCCTCAGGTAACTGATGTAATCCCTCCAGGAAACTCCTCAGTTAACTTATGTAATCACTCCAGGAAACTCCTCATGTAACTGACCTAATTACTCCAGGCAGCTCTTCAGATAACTAATATAATTACTCCAGAAAACTCATCAGGTAACTGACATAATTACTCCAGGAAACTCATCAGGTAGCTGACCTAATCATTCCAGGAAACTCCTTAGGTAACTCACCTAAGCACTCCAGGACACTCTTCAGGTAACGTGAGGTTTGCTGTGCTGTTGTAAAGTGAAGTTTAATGTAGTGTGACTTGCTGTGCTGTTGTAGAGTGATGTTTGTTATAGTGTGAATTGCTGTGCTGTTGTAAAGTGAGGGTTGATGTAGTGTGACTTTCTGTGCTGTTGTAAAGTGAGGTTTGATGTAGTGTGACTTGCTGTGCTGTTGTAAAGTGAGGTTTGACGTAGTGTGACTTGCTGTGCTGATGTAAAGTGAAGTTTGATGTAGTGTGACTTGCTGTGCCGTTGTAAAGTGAGGTTTGATGTAGTGTGACTTGCTGTGCTGTTGTAAAGTGAGGTTTGTTATAGTGTGAATTGCTGTGCTGTTGTAAAGTGAGGGTTGATGTAGTGTGACTTGCTGTGCTGATGTAAAGTGAGGTTTGATGTAGTGTGACTTGCTGTGCTGTTGTAGAGTGAGGTTTGTTATAGTGTGAATTGCTGTGCTGTTGTAGAGTGAGGTTTGTTATAGTGTGAATTGCTGTGCTGTTGTAAAGTGAGGGTTGATGTAGTGTGACTTTCTGTGCTGTTGTAAAGTGAGGTTTGATGTAGTGTGACTTGCTGTGCTGATGTAAAGTGAGGTTTGTTATAGTGTGAATTGCTGTGCTGTTGTAAAGTGAAGTTTGATGTAGTGTGACTTGCTGTGCTGTTGTAAAGTGAGGTTTTTTATAGTGTGAATTGCTGTGCTGTTGTAAAGTGAGGGTTGATGTAGTGTGACTTGCTGTGCTGTTGTAAAGTGAGGTTTGATGTAGTGTGACTTGCTGTGCTGTTGTAAAGTGAGGTTTGATGTAGTGTGACTTGCTGTGCTGTTGTAAAGTGAGGTTTGATGTAGTGTGACTTGCTGTGCTGATGTAAAGTGAAGTTTGATGTAGTGTGACTTGCTGTGCTGATGTAAAGTGAGGTTTGATGTAGTGTGACTTGCTGTGCTGTTGTAAAGTGAGGTTTGACGTAGTGTGAATTGCTGTGCTGTTGTAAAGTGAGGTTTGATGTAGTGTGAATTGCTGTGCTGATGTAAAGTGAGGTTTGACGTAGTGTGACTTGCTGTGCTGTTGTAAAGTGAGGTTTGATGTAGTGTGACTTGCTGTGCTGTTGTAAAGTGAGGTTTGATGTAGTGTGAATTGCTGTGCTGTTGTAAAGTGAGGTTTGTTATAGTGTGAATTGCTGTGCTGTTGTAAAGTGAGGTTTGATGTAGTGTGTGCTGTGCTGTTGTAAAGTGAGGTTTGATGTAGTGTGAATTGCTGTGCTGTTGTAAAGTGAGGTTTGATATAGTGTGAATTGCTGTGCTGTTGTAAAGTGAGGTTTGTTATAGTGTGAATTGCTGTGCTGTTGTAAATTGAGGTTTGTTGTAGTGTGACTTGCTGTGCTGATGTAAAGTGAGGTTTGACGTAGTGTGACTTGCTGTGCTGTTGTAAAGTGAGGTTTGATGTAGTGTGACTTGCTGTGCTGTTGTAAAGTGAGGTTTGATGTAGTGTGAATTGCTGTGCTGATGTAAAGTGAGGTTTGATGTAGTGTGACTTGCTGTGCTGATGTAAAGTGAGGTTTGACGTAGTGTGACTTGCTGTGCTGTTGTAAAGTGAGGTTTGATATAGTGTGACTTGCTGTGCTGTTGTAAAGTGAGGTTTGATGTAGTGTGAATTGTTGTGCTGTTGTAAAGTGAGGTTTGATGTAGTGTGACTTGCTGTGCTGGTGTAAAGTGAGGTTTGATGTAGTGTGACTTGCTGTGCTGGTGTAAAGTGAGGTTTGATGTAGTGTGAATTGCTGTGCTGTTGTAAAGTGAGGGTTGATGTAGTGTGACTTGCTGTGCTGATGTAAAGTGAGGTTTGATGTAGTGTGACTTGCTGTGCTGTTGTAGAGTGAGGTTTGTTATAGTGTGAATTGCTGTGCTGTTGTAAAGTGAGGGTTGATGTAGTGTGACTTGCTGTGCTGATGTAAAGTGAGGTTTGATGTAGTGTGACTTGCTGTGCTGTTGTAAAGTGAGGTTTGATGTAGTGTGACTTGCTGTGCTGATGTAAAGTGAAGTTTGATGTAGTGTGACTTGCTGTGCTGATGTAAAGTGAGGTTTGATGTAGTGTGACTTGCTGTGCTGTTGTAAAGTGAGGTTTGACGTAGTGTGAATTGCTGTGCTGTTGTAAAGTGAGGTTCGATGTAGTGTGAATTGTTGTGCTGTTGTAAAGTGAGGTTTGATGTAGTGTGACTTGCCGTGCTGTTGTAAAGTGAGGTTTGATGTAGTGTGACTTGCTGTGCTGTTGTAAACTGAGGTTTGATGTAGTGTGACTTGCTGTGCTGTTGTAAAGTGAGGTTTGATGTAGTGTGACTTGCCGTGCTGTTGTAAAGTGAGGTTTGATGTAGTGTGACTTTCTGTGCTGTTGTAAAGTGAGGTTTGATGTAGTGTGACTTGCTGTGCTGTTGTAAAGTGAGGTTTGTTGTAGTGTGACTTGCTGTGCTGTTGTAAAGTGAGGTTTGATGTAATGTGAATTGTTGTGCTGTTGTAAAGTGAGGATTGATGTAGTGTGACTTGCTGCGTTGTTGTAAAGTGAGATTTGATGTAGTGTGACTTGCTATGCTGATGTAAAGTGAGATTTGATGTAGTGTGACTTGCTATGCTGATGTAAAGTGAGGTTTGATGTAGTGTGACTTGCTGTGCTGATGTAAAGTGAGGTTTGATGTAGTGAGACTAGCTGTGCTGATGTAAAGTGAGGTTTGATGTAGTGTGACTTGCTGTGCTGATGTAAAGTGAGGTTTGATGTAGTGTGACTTGCTGTGCTGATGTAAAGTGAGGTTTGATGTAGTGTGACTTGCTGTGCTGATGTAAAGTGAGGTTTGATGTAGTGTGACTTGCTGTGCTGTTGTAAAGTGAGGTTTGATGTAGTGTGACTTGCTGTGCTGATGTAAAGTGAGGTTTGATGTAGTGTGACTTGCTGTGCTGTTGTAAAGTGAGGTTTGATGTAGTGTGAATTGTTGTGCTGTTGTAAAGTGAGGTTTGTTGTTGTGTGACTTGCTGTGCTGTTGTAAAGAGAGGTTTGATGTAGTGTGTCTTGCTGTGCTGTTGTAAAGTGAGGTTTGATGTAGTGTGACTTGCTGTGCTGTTGTAAAGTGAGGTTTGATGTAGTGTGACTTGCCGTGCTGTTGTAAATTGAGGTTTGTTGTTGTGTGACTTGCTGTGCTGTTGTAAAGTGAGGTTTGTTGTTGTGTGACTTGTTGTGCTGGTGTAAAGTGAGGTTTGATGTAGTGTGATTGCTGTGCTGTTGTAAAGTGAGGTTTGTTGTAGTGTGACTTGCTGTGCTGATGTAATGTGAGTTTTGATGTAGTGTGACTTGCTGTGCTGATGTAAAGTGAGGTTTGATGTAGTATGACTTGCTGTGCTGATGTAAAGTGAGGTTTGATGTAGTGTGACTTGCTGTGCTGATGTAAAGTGAGGTTTGATGTAGTGTGACTTGCTGTGCTGATGTAAAGTGAGGTTTGATGTAGTGTGACTTGCTGTGCTGATGTAAAGTGAGGTTTGATGTAGTGTGACTTGCTGTGCTGTTGTAAAGTGAGGTTTGATGTAGTGTGACTTGCTGTGCTGATGTAAAGTGAGGTTTGATGTAGTGTGACTTGCTGTGCTGTTGTAAAGAGAGGTTTGATGTAGTGTGAATTGCTGTGCTGTTGTAAAGTGAGGTTTGATGTTGTGTGACTTGCTGTGCTGTTGTAAAGAGAGGTTTGATGTAGTGTGTCTTGCTGTGCTGTTGTAAAGTGAGGTTTGATGTAGTGTGACTTGCTGTGCTGTTGTAAAGTGAGGTTTGATGTAGTGTGACTTGCCGTGCTGTTGTAAATTGAGGTTTGTTGTTGTGTGACTTGCTGTGCTGTTGTAAAGTGAGGTTTGTTGTTGTGTGACTTGTTGTGCTGGTGTAAAGTGAGGTTTGATGTAGTGTGATTGCTGTGCTGTTGTAAAGTGAGGTTTGTTGTAGTGTGACTTGCTGTGCTGATGTAATGTGAGTTTTGATGTAGTGTGACTTGCTGTGCTGATGTAAAGTGAGGTTTGATGTAGTATGACTTGCTGTGCTGATGTAAAGTGAGGTTTGATGTAGTGTGACTTGCTGTGCTGATGTAAAGTGAGGTTTGATGTAATGTGACTTTCTGTGCTGATGTAAAGTGAGGTTTGATGTAGTGTGACTTGCTGTGTTGTTGTAAAGTGAGGTTAGATGTAGTGTGTCTTGCTGTGTTGTTGTAAAGTGAGGTTTGATGTAGTGTAATTATCGGTGTGTTGTCAGGTATCAATGACGGGGCTGCGGCGGTGGTCATCATGACTCAGCAGGAGGCAGACAAGAGGGGACTCAATGCCATGGCAAAGATTGTTTCTTGGGCTCATGTCGGCGTTGACCCAAAAATAATGGGCATTGCTCCGGTGAAAGCTACGAGACAGGCGGTGCGTATTACTAACATAACCTCTTTACATAAACTGGCAACAGATCACCATTGGAACTATACATTTTCCAGCACTGTTCACATTGATCAGCTTGGAAAACTGTATAACTCAAAAATGGTATTATGCACAAAACCGATTAGTATTTCAGAAATGTATAATCTGCAACATTTAGCATGAGTGTGTAGTGTGGTGGCAATGTGAGACAGAGTGAGGCAGTGTGTAGTGTGGTGGCAATGTGAGACAGAGTGAGGCAGTGTGTAGTGTGGTGGCAATGTGAGACAGAGTGAGGCAGTGTATAGTGTGGTGGCAATGTGAGACTGAGTGAGGCAGTGTGTAGTGTGTTCGCAATGTGAGACAGAGTGAGGCAGTGTGTATTGTGGTGGCAATGTGAGGCAGTGTGTAGTGTGGTGGCAATGTGAGACAGAGTGAGGCAGTGTGTAGTGTGGTGGCAATGTGAGACAGAGTGAGGCAGTGTGTGATGTGGTGGCAATGTGAGACAGAGTGAGGCAGTGTATAGTGTGGTGGCAATGTGAGACTGAGTGAGGCAGTGTGTAGTGTGTTGGCAATGTGAGACAGAGTGAGGCAGTGTGTATTGTGGTGGCAATGTGAGGCAGTGTGTAGTGTGGTGGCAATGTGAGACAGAGTGAGGCAGTGTGTAGTGTGGTGGCAATGTGAGACAGAGTGAGGCAGTGTGTGATGTGGTGACAATGTGAGACAGAGTGAGGCAGTGTGTAGTGTGGTGGCAATGTGAGACTGAGTGAGGCAGTGTGTAGTGTGGTGGCAATGTGAGACAGAGTGAGGCAGTGTGTAGTGTGGTGGCAATGTGAGACAGAGTGAGGGAGTGTGTAGTGTGATGGCAATGTGAGACAGAGTGAGGCAGTGTGTAAAGTGGTGGCAATGTGAGACAGAGTGAGGCAGTGTGTAGTGTGGTGGCAATGTGAGACAGCGTGAGGCAGTGTGTAGTGTGGTGGCAATGTGAGACAGAGTGAGGCAGTGTGTAGTGTGGTGGCAATGTGAGGCAGTGTGTAGTGTGGTGGCAATGTGAGACAGAGTGAGGCAGTGTGTAGTGTGGTGGCAATGTGAGATAGAGTGAGGCAGTGTGTAGTATGGTGGCAATGTGAGACAGAGTGAGGCAGTGTGTAGTGTGGTGGCAATGTGAGACAAAGTGAGGCAGTGTGTAGTGTGGTGGCAATGTGAGACAGAGTGAGGCAGTGTGTAGTATGGTGGCAATGTGAGACAGAGTGAGGCAGTGTGTGATGTGGTGGCAATGTGAGGCAGTGTGTAGTGTGGTGGCAATGTGAAATAGAGTGAGGCAGTGTGTAGTGTGGTGGCAATGTGAAATAGAGTGAGGCAGTGTGTAGTGTGGTGGCAATGTGAGACAGAGTGAGGCAGTGTGTAGTGTAGTGTAGTGTGGTGGCAATGTGAGACAGAGTGAGGCAGTGTGTAATGTGGTGGCAATGTTAGACAGTGAGACAGTGTGTAGTATGGTGGCAATGTGAGACAGAGTGAGGCAGTGTGTATTGTGGTGGCAATGTGAGACAGTTTGTAGTGTGGTGGCAATGTGAGACAGAGTGAGGCAGTGTGTAGTGTGGTGGCAATGTGAGACAGAGTGAGGCAGTGTGTAGTGTGGTGGCAATGTGGGACAAAGTGAGGCAGTGTGTAGTGTGGTGGCAATGTGAGACAGAGTGAGGCAATGTGTAATGTGGTGGCAATGTGAGACAGAGTGAGGCAGTGTTTAATGTGGTGGCAATGTGACATAGAGTGAGGCAGTGTGTAATGTGGTGGCAATGTGAGACAGAGTGAGGCAGTGTGTAGTGTGGTGGCAATATGAGGCAGAGTGAGGCAGTGTGTAATGTGGTGGCAATGTGAGACAGAGTGAGGCAGTGTGTAGTGTGGTGGCAATGTGAGATAGAGTGAGGCAGTGTGTAGTGTGGTGGCAATGTGAGACAGAGTGAGGCAGTGTGTAGTGTGGTGGCAATGTGAGACAGAGTGAGGCAGTGTGTAGTGTGGTGGCAATGTGAGACAGTGTGAGGCAGTGTGTAGTGTGGTGGCAATGTGAGACAGAGTGAGGCAGTGTGTAGTGTGGTGGCAATGTGAGACAGAGTGAGGCAGTGTGTAGTGTGGTGGCAATGTGAGAGAGAGTGAGGCAGTGTGTAGTGTGGTGGCAATGTGAGACTGAGTGAGGCAGTGTGTAGTGTGGTGGCAATGTGAGA